>LGSN01000170.1:0-52155 GCA_001314375.1 Phytophthora podocarpi | reverse complement strand
TTAGGCGAGGCGGGACGCCGCATACGATACGTTCGCTTGGGCATTTTAGACTTCCCTTGGGTCAACCCACTTGAGGACAGGGGCGGTCTGGACAGAGCTACTGCGTTCAAGGATTCATATCTTGAACACAGGTTTCCAGACCTAGAGGGCCCATCCTAAACCTTGGCTGCACTCGTTCCGCGGAACACAGCCGAATTCCAGCTCACACCCTGTCGCACGGTGTATAGCCGGGTCTGATTTCTTGTTGGCCAATCAGGATGCGAGAATATTACTGGCCAGGCGACAGCTGATGACTTCGTGAGAAAATCCCATTCAGTCTCGTGTCACACACCTATAGAAAAGCTGTTCTAGTATATAATTTCGACACGCTTTTGGGAGATGTTCGTGTTGCCAAATTCTATCGCCCTTACCGATTTACAACTTCTAGAGGATTGTCAGACACATACCATGGCAAGGCGACTACTAATTTCCACATTGTCCAAGTTCGCTCTAAGTAGCCTAGATCAATTTGCAACAAATCTCATGCAGATGTTCCACACCTCTCGCCTCTAATAACGGCAGTCCATGCGCTTAACTAATCGTGCATGAACACGACAACAGCCGCGTCGTTTGTGATTTGAATGTGGGAGATGTTGAGCCTGTCGCTCATCGATCTAAGCAAGTGCCCCCGCATCAACTTCAGAAAGTGTATGATTTGCTCAAGAAATTGTTGAAAACTGGGCTCGTTGAATATTCGAACTCAGATTGGGCATCGCAGATCATTGTGATGAAGAAGAACGGTGTTGACATCCAACTCTGCATCGAATATCGACTGGTGAATCAGTTGATTGTGCTTATGCATTAACCGCTACCTTTGATTGACGATCTGTTGATTGGGTTTGAGAGTGCAATGTGGTTTCTGAGTCTAGACATGGCCAGTAGTTTCTGAGCAGTGCCGATGACGCTCCGAGCAAAGCACATCTCAGCGTTTATCTGCCCGCTTGGTCACGTTCAGTGAAAGCGCATGCCGTTAGGTTTAAAGAACGCACCCCCTGATCTACCAGCAGATGCTTGATAACTGTCTCTGGTGGTTAGTGCGACTCTCGCCGAGCGAGGAGGCTCCAGTAGATGCTGAAGTACTCGCGTTCCTGGGAATTGAAGTGGATACTTGGGCCGAAGGTGGTAAAATGCCAGTGTTGTCTGACGAATTGACTGTGTTCCGGAGAAATATCCCAGCACAATCTCAACTGAATCCGGTCCTGGGAAGAAGCTCCTACCTCGATGATATCACGTAGATGCGCTGAGACCTGGGAACAGATGTGCATTGACCTGAACCGCTTACTGTATGGGTTGAGCTACTGGGGCATTTCGGTGAGTTTCCCCAAGTGCGAGTTTGGCAAGAAGACGATGTCATACCTGTCTCATGAATTGGAGCAGAAGGGATCCGAGCTAAACCGAAGATCGCTAAAAGCGTGCAAGATCGGCCATTTCCGTCAAGACCCCCCAGCAGTGGCTTCGGTGCTTTACGAGTTGACCGACGAGGAGATCCAATCTGGTCGAGATCTCAGTCGTGCCAAGGAAGCTTTCGAGATCCTGATGCGGAAGATTGTCTCTACCCCACTACTCCGACACCCAGGCAAGGAGAAACCATTTGTGATCATCATTCACGATAATCATTGGGAAGTCAGTGCAGTGTTGGGCCAGGAGTATGACAAAGTGATTCTCCCCGTGAGATACACCGGAAGCGTGCTTCATGATCAGGAACTCAGGTACCATCCGGCTGAGAAGGAAGTTGTGGCTTTGCTCAGAATTCTCAGAATATTCTAAAAGATGCTGGTCGACAACAAACCGCTGAAGGTGTACACGCGTTACTCGGTACTGAAATGGATTTCAGACCTCAGTCTCTGGAAGAGCATTATCACCCATTTAGATTACGGTAAGTATTTCTGCCACTTACGTTTTATTACTTTTTTAAAAATACATAAGTGGTAGAAATACTAATCTTTGGTGTTACAGTCAACATAGCAAATGGGGATGCGCCCCCGCTACAAATCCCTATATGTTAGGCTGCATTATAAACTGGCCGAGGGCTCGATTTGGTACTCCCTTTTCAGGGAACTATCAATACGTCTAAGAGGTCCTGCCGCAAGCTATAAAAATCGACAGGATAGTCCGAATCGTGAGCTTTCGATTGATGCCCTTCGTTTTTCTATCGGCCAAGTTTACGACGAGATCGGCAAAACTTCTGAGACGCATCATATATTTGCACTAACTAAACTGGCCATCGACCTTACCAAAAATGCAAACCTTGTCATTGTCTTCCTATCAAGCCGAATCAAGCTGTCCTAGGTTGTACTGGATGATGCACTGGGTGCTGAGCTCGGAATGCCATCGGCTTCGCAGGTTACGCGCACTTCGCTCTCCATACTTAAAGGAATATCCGAATTTGCTGGCTTATCACAAGCGTAAGCTGTACCGAGCAGTACGCTTTTGTCCGGGTTAAGAATCAGAACCGTTGCAATCTTCTTGCGTACTGGTTCTACAATAATTGGGATGATACCTGCGCTGCTAACTGGGTCGTCGGAAGCATTTTCTTGCGTGACAATGGCTTCATTGCCCTCTGCGTTCCCACCTACATCTATCTCCAGGTTTTCCAGCTCGCTAAAGCGAAATTGTTGACACCGGCAGACGTAGCCCAGAACAGCGTACAGACAAAAAATAAGTATCTCGTGGCCTTGCACCGAAATCCACTTCCAGATGCGCCAGCGATTGTCAGATCCAGCGAGCGCAGTCACCGTAGCGAGGAAAATATACCCCTTTTGGAGTCGTCGGAAGTGAAGAAACAACGTTCCTTTCCACATCACCAGCGATGTATCGATGCCGAGTTGCTCTCCGACCCTATATCTCAGTCGCAGCATCTTCAAATTCGCCGTTGAGTAGTAGTGGGTTAAAACCAAGATCGAGAACCAAGAAATGCCCCAGATGACTGCGATGCCGATATTGTCCACTTCCAGTTGCTTCAGAGCCACGAAAACTAGTGTCCACTCTACCACCACGCACCGAATCCGGAAGACATCGATCCTATTCAAGCTTGCCTGTGTGATACTCCAGCCTGCAGCAATGTATAAAACCACTTCTCCTGTCTGCGCTAGCGCCACAACTTGCGCTAGCAAAGCTGCAATCGCGACCATGTTGAAAGTTGGGTTTGAGAACTGCTCAGCGGTGTACTTTGCTGCGAAAGAGAGCCCCGTGTAGACCACTTGAGTTATCGGCACCACCAACAATTTGTAATGTAAGGCAACGGCGGATCCTGCTGGAGCAGTGTACACGTGCCACATCCAGACGAAGCCCCCTGCCCCCCACAACGCAGTACTTGCAGCGTAGAAACCAACCAGATAAGTATTTGTCCCCCACATGCACTTGCCATCCGCCTTGCACAACTCCATACCTACTATGCCTTCAACTGGTTCCCTGATGGAAGGTGAGACGACACATTCCTTGGACCAGCGCTCGTCGTCGACCTCAGATCGGTCAGGGTAATTTTCGGGGCAGTAGAAGCACGCAGAGTAATGATCGTTTGATGTTGGTGGAGGATAGTCAAGACACGACCGTAGAACACTCTCCTCTCCGCCCAATAACTCGCATGCATCGATGTAGAAGGTGAGTTTAGTAGAATTGCTACCCGTAAGCCTGGCAAAGTCAGACTGAGTGGTGGTGTTGTCTGCTGATCCGGTGACAGTTTTCGTGGACTGGTAGACGAGATTATGTGGAGACTGGTTCTCCAGAGGGAAAGACTGACAATAGTAGTCAAGTGTGTGGTTAGCCATGGCACAGTAAGCTGGAATCGCAGTATCATTAGTACTGATAGTGGAGTCAGACGGAAGATCGAGAAAAGCCTTGGCTGATTCATCGCATGCCAGCAAGTACAGCATGACTCGATCGTCGCCATCGTCGAGAGGGTCCATTGAAAAGTGGACATCGACCTTGAGCTTGAAAGGCCCGCCGCCTCCAAGATCAAAAGTTGCGAGGTACTCGAGAGGAGAGAAACTGCTGTCTAGAGTCACTTGATGATGATAATCTGATCGACCGAACAATGTCGTGGAAGCCGCCGAGGCCGAAACTCTAATAAAAGGCAAGCAAGAGAGCCACGTGAATAAAAGAATTAGGCTTCGGCAGCTAACTGGGAGGTGACATGGCAGCATTGTGCTCTCGATTGTAGACTGATAGAAGAATGAGAGGGAACCTATTATAGTGATTCGAGTTCGATATAAATAATTAAGGTGCTCATATTTATACCTGCAGGCAAGTTGACCCCGTGCCACTGAACCAAAGTCTATTCTCATCTTAGTTGGTTGTGTTTCATACCGATCCAGCTACTGCGAAGTACACTTTAGAAAGGACCACCACCTACATAGAACAATGGATGGGCACAATATTTTTCAGAATACGTATTAATAATATGTTCGCTTTTAGCGAAGTTTTGGAGCGTATAAAATATTGGCAGGAACACGTTCGGTTGTACCGCACGCAACCCATGGTCGAACGAGACACCATTCATCAGAAACAATGCCAACTGGGCGATGCCCAAATTGACCACGCTGCCAATTTTGGGTTTGAGAACATCGTCTATCGCATACTGAAGAGCCTGGTGTGATACGGCTTGCCCAAGTTCGAGACGTAGAACAAGAAAACGGTACATGTGGCTGAGATTGTACCATACAATTAACTCTCGTAAGCTCTCGTCAGGCAAAAAACAATAAAGATGAACTAAAGATGAACGAGACAGCGACTTTGCAGAGCACGAGAACGACAAATTCAGGGACAAAAAGTACTAAGCCGTTCTCTGAACAAACTGCTGCCTCGAAAAAGCATTTTCCAAGTTGCGTCGTTGCCAAAACGTGTCTTGTACTTGTATCCTTAAGGGTGTGAAGTTTTCAACGACCGTAAGTGATTATGTGGATGACATCGGGAAGACTTGGTTAGTAGATATGGCTCAGCACAAGGCCAGTTAAAAACTCACTATCTCTTCTTTAATAAAGCCGATAATTTGCTGGGTTCCAAAACAAATTATGATCGGGTGGCCTCGCTCGGTGAAGTGGAGCATAGATTCCCCGAAACTCTAACGCGAAATACGTACTTCGAAGTATTCACTATTTGTGGAGGATGGCATGACAATTATGGTGTCGGTGAGTGTCTGAGCCAAGTGAACGTCCAGCTAAAGTCTGCTCCTGCAAAAACAGGTGTATAAACCGTGTGAGCACGATCCAATTCTACGAAGCATCCCTCGACGTACCATTATGCTCTAATGAGTTCTAAACGGTGTAGAAAATCCATAGTAAAAGGTTGGATTGCACGATACGCCACCCACGGTCAAGTACGAAAGAAAGCATATGCAGCATCGAGATGCCGATCTTGCGCTGGATCACGTAGCCTATGGTCAGAAGGGAAAACAATTCAGCCACGCCATACATGGCCACGCTACTGATGTTTGTCCTGAGCGTCGCATCATCAAGCGCTTTCAGTTGCGGGTAGTACACGTGATTTGGCAGGTAATACGTAGCAGTTGTGTACATCGCTGAAGTCACAGAAGCAAGAAAAGTTAGAAGGGGACACTTTTGACTGTGGGTTCGACAGTAGACATACTCGACCTACAATAGATGAATGGCACGATAACCTCCGTATACTCCACGAGGATGATGAATTCAGTAGTGAAGAGTACTTGAGCGGTCCTCTGCACAAACAGTCAACGCTCTTTATCCGAAAAAAAAAATCCCCCAGAAGGTGCTGGCTCCGAGACGATCCATGTTGATCAAGCGGGGTGAATGTCTCGACTGCTGCAACGGAGAGTTGTGATCCTAATAGGGCTACAGGCACAACTCGTCTTGTGGTAGCATCTGTAGGAGCCCCAGTTGAATTGATACTACAATCACCAGCGTCGCGGAACTTCAAGACTGCCATTCCAAACCTGTAATTACGCTGTGAAAGGTATTCTCGAGCTTCGACATCTTCTGTCATGATCTGAAGAGCAACTTCGACGAAGTTTGCCGAGTTTAAGAGATGACTGGTGGGTAGTTTGCGTCGGAGCAAGATCACGTCTCTCATCAGATCCCTTACGTCGGTCATCGATACCCAAGCGAGAAGTGCATCCAGTGCAATCACAAGCAGAATTGTGATTACCGATTTGGAGTTGTGCATGGAGCTTGAGACGTACAGCGCGTTGAAAACATCCACGTTGAAAATCATAATCTGCGGCATCAAATCGTACTTTTTGTCCAGGAAATAACTCATCCAGTACTTGGCGATAAATTTAATGAGAGTGAGAAGCCCAAGGAAGAAATTCTGTCCAAATGTCCCCACCTGCACGAAGCCGTAGAGGTAGGCTGGGTAAACAAACGTGAGTAGCACCTGACAGACGAGTACAATGGTATAATTGTGCAGTTCCTTGCGAAGACCCGTATTTTGCCGAAGAACTTGGCCAAAGAAGACCGAGAAGCACATAATAACCACCACGAGCTACACTGGGATCCCAATCACTAGTGCAAAAGGTAGCGGGAACCCAATGAAACTCGACATCATGATCATGAACGCAGTAGCTGTTACACTTGAGATGATCGGCATCGCGATAGCCTGGACACCAGTAATCTTCAAAACCGGAACACAGACTCGGAACTGCTCCACGATAGCGCGAGTCATCAGAGCAATTGTCAAACAGTCACGCCCCCAGAACAAAGAGTTTGCACGTGAGCCTGCTTCGGGTAGAGCCATGGGTGCACACTCTATCAGCGTGACAAGCAGCAGGCATGGCAATGGTGACAAGACACCAAACAAGAGCGCCCACAGTGTCGACGTTGTGTGGCTGTATTGATCTAGACTGTAGATTCTTTCGGCCGAGTAATGACCGCGTAACTCCACTTGAAAGCTCACGCAGAACCTGTAGAATTGACGCCAAATGCGGTGAATATTTCGCATATTCGACCTAGACGAGCGATCTTTCTGCGTCAGCACGATGACAATAGTAAGCTGGGCAAGAATCGCTGGCTGAGTCAACCAGCTCGTGCTAATTTTGCACTAATTTCCGCCAGTTTTCTCGCATCCATTTACGGTTTGCCTTATGATTTGAACATCGCTCCAGACCTGAGCTATTGTAGCGAGGGTTTGTGCGTCACGGTATCATAAAATTGAAGCCGCATGAAGCACGTGCCGCATATGAATACAGCAAGATGCAGTCGCTAGTTGCCTCTCTTCGCTTGGAAAGTTGCCATAGCCAAGCTGCCCAGTTCATTCGAACCGACGAGAGAAGATTAAAGTCAAAGCGTGTTCTGTTGCCAGACGGCAGCACATTTGACCTTTCCACGACGCTTATAGATCGAGACCAACTCGGTCAGATCTTCTGATCGCAGATGCAGTTGGCCTCATTCCCTATTTTTACTTGCTTTCCTGGAACTGGTCTGCAGACATTCGCCAACTTTTCACATCATCATCACGAAATACGGCTCAGTTCGAAGTATCTGCAATAATGCCCACTCGATGCTCCAGCACTCGTCGCCATTCCCATGACAGGCACAGCACAAACGTACTCTACTCTGCTTTGGCTTGGATACTCGCTGCGAGCACTCTATCAGTCACACGAGCGGATATGACCATGCCCTACACATCAACACCATCAGCGTCTTCCAGCGACCCAGATTATTATCACCAGGTGACTATTGAGAGCTATGCCTCACGTCTGCAATACCTGGCTGAATACGAACTCGGAGACGACGGAAGCTTCGAGATCGCACTGAATATCTTGCTCACGATTGCGGTTCCCACAGCTGAAGAAGGACGTGACATACTTTACCTCCTCGCATGCGACGCAGATGCCACGAAGGCCTTCCTGAATCTGCCATCGCTTGATGACGATTTCAGTATTCAAGTGCCGGCTTACTGTGCCATGGCGAATCGTACGCTGGATTACTACTGTCAGTCTTTCCCACTTGAAGACGAGTCCTCTGACGAATACGTGTACCGGTCCTTCAAGGTTGTGTCAGGTTTCATGGCCAATATGGCTCCGCCCGCGTACTCGCTGCTTACTCAAAGTGCAGATGGAGACAATCGCGACCCCAAATCAGCTAGTGGAAGCTCGAGCATTGTGTATTTCTTCATCGATTCTTGTGAGACCTTAGGCGGACAGGAAGGCGTCCTTCGGTCATGCCTGAAACATCCTCCAGGGTCCAACTTGGACTCCAAGCCAGTTGGGGCATACAATCAAGGTTCACAAGACGAGACTCCGTGCTTCTTCTGCCCGAACAACTACCCGACGTCGTACGCGAGCCAAATTTCAGGCATAGCGGAGGACGAAGGGTGTAGAACCTCGCCATCTTTGCCGCCAACAATACGGGGCACTGTGTCGATGAATCTCTGCAATGCACATGGGGGCTGCTTGGGGAAAATGATAAGTTTCAAGGCGATATTCTACGGGTTGAGCTCGCTTGTCTGGGGCATTACAGTGTTTGTGTGGGTAGTACACATTCGCGCAGCAGCGCATGATGCCGTGGTTGAGCTCCAGCACAAGATGAAGCTGATACCTGTCACACAAATGCTCTACTCGGTATTGACTTTCGGGGATCTGTACGCCGAAGAAAAGCTCGTGGGTACAACCCGCAGCCTCGTCCAAGATATCGCCGTGCTGGCACAACTTGTGGCACTAGCAGTGCTCGCTGAGGTCGTAGTAGTAATAGCCAAGGGCTGGAAAATCACTCGGCCTGCACTACTTCCGCGCGAAGTCCAATGGATTCGTTTCGTGACTTTGAGTTGGGCTGGGTCATATGCTGTGCTCAAGCACACAGGTGATAAGCAGCTCGCTGTCGTGGTCGTCTGGGGTCTCTCTTGGGCTTGTGTGGTGTTCATGGTCTGGTACAACTCGGCCTTCAATCTCAACATGCTCAAATATCAGCTCGCGATGGTGCGTCAGCTTGATCTGGACTTCCAGCGCACGCCCGTCTACACGAAGTTAATGCTCTTTCGCCGCTTCCGCGCGTTACTGGCAACGTACATTTTCGGGTCTTGCATCTTTGGCATCGTGGGGCTCGTGAACGATGCGACGCATCGCTCATCAGAATGGACCTCTCTCGTGGGGGACGAAGGCCTCACTTTGCTTCTTTTCATAGCACTGGGCTACAACTTTCGATGCCGTCGATTTGGTCGCTTGCTCCAGCCTAGTACAAACACCGTCTCTCATGCCGACGCAAATACTGTCAGATTGATGGATCCAGGCGCGGTGCATCGTGGAAGCATTTTACCGGAACCTGCGCCGCTCGAGCTAGTACAGCCACCAAAGTGCAATAAAACAATCGTAGTGCTCAACCCAGACCAAGCCCCGTGGCTGGCAACGACCTTCGGGCCGAACCAGCAGGCTGTAAAGCCCGATGCGCCGCCTAAAAGCACCATCAATCCATAGAATAAGCGTACTCAATAGATCATTAGCCTACTTTGACAGGAATATAACCCAAGATATGTTCACGTCGTGTTTTCATCGTCGACGGATTGCGAACGTTGCTTCTCCACGCTCCAACGGACGCATTGTCGACACTGCAGCAAAGGCCGCAGTTGTAGCAGCTGCAGGAGCCGGCTGCATGAGGAGGAACTGTGTCGTAGGTGGCAGTCCTAGCGCAGAAAACACAAGTGCGTCAACCTGGCGCTCTGGTAGCAGAGGCGGGGCCGGTCTCAGCACTCGGTTGCCTTTCCTCTTGAGCGCTCGGTGTTCTGACTTCTTCACAGACGTCAGCAGCCGATCAACCACGTCCTGCGGCTCCACATGTCTCGGTCCTCGGTGGCAGACGATCCCTCGCGGCCGCATTTTTTTCCTCGCACTGGCCTTGTCGTCCGCGCAGCCGGCCATAATCTGCTCAGTGCATTTCCGCCACCTCCAGATGGTTCTGCGTCGCGTATTAAACTCCTCCGGTGGCAAGTCGGGGTAAAACTTCTCGATCGCCTCCCGCACATTTTTACTAGTAGCCAGGTGCTCTAGCACTCGTCGCTTTTCATCCAGAGAGAACGAACACCTTGTGATCACTCGCGGCGTAGCAGAAGCAGCAGCAGTCTCCACCACGAGATCTTCACTGCTCCCATCTGAGCCCCTCTTCCTTTCAGCTCCTGAACCTGAACCCGTCTCACCCTGCTCTGCTCTGTCTGCCTCGGTCTGCTCTTCTCCTACCGGAATTAGCAGCTCCAGCTGCGGCTCCTGTCTCCTCATAACGGACTGCTCCACGGCACTGGCAATAAGGTCCTGGATCCCTCCGTCCTGGTCCTGAATATGGTTCTGCATTCGAGTTTGATCCTGCTCGAGATCCTGCGTCCTGCTCGTCCTGCTCCTGTTGAGCACAATCGGCTCGAACTCGTCCATTTCTTGCTCGTTTTCCTCCAAAAAGGACTCGTCCTGCTCCTGAATTTCTGCTTCGAGGCCTCTGGGCATCGGCGGTTTGGGTTTTGCATTCTTGGGCTTGCGTATACGTCTCCTGCTGGCTCCTTGACGCGTGGCGGCCCCCGCGAAGATTTCCCGGGCGTTACGCCTCCAGCTGAGCACCAGACGCCGCCGCGCGTCGTAGTTCTCGGGCGGCAGCTGTGGGTAGAAGAGATCTATGGTCTCGCGCACGCGGCCACACACGCGCAGATGCTCCAGCACGCGCCGCTTCTCGGCCAGCGCGAAAGACGAGCGCCGCCGTCGACTCATACTTCTTGCTTCGATATTCGCTCGAATGTGGAATTGGTGTGTGATACATCATCAAATGGAGGTGGAGACTTTTGTTGATAGCGGTAGAGTTTTGTGGAGTTGGATGAAGCGAACGCATGTTGAAGCGCGTGCATGACGATGGTGACTATGAGCTACAGTATTGGTGTCCAAACTTACAGCTTTCATGTTGGTTGGACACGATGTTAGGACGTTTGGTACTCCGTAGTGAAGTGATCGAGGGGATGAAGCGATCGACTGACGGACTGTTCTCACTCTCGGTCTCGGTCTGGGAAGCTCAGCAGCATGGCGGTCTCCTTTAATTCGTCGTAGGTTGGCTCTGGATGGGGGCTGTCGCCGCCTTGGAGCGGCTCTGGGAGGTGGATATGAGGCGTTCCTGGGGGTAAATGGCTGAAATCCGGGACTAGCACCTTCTCCTCGTCTGGGTCGTCCAGGTCGGGGTCCCATTGGTTGTCAGCGTGCTGCTGCGAGGCCCGTCGTCCGCGCGTCTGCGACGTTCCCCGCTTGGTATTCCGTTTGCGCTGCTCCGAGTTGCGCTGGTTCTGGTTGGCGCGCTCCCGGTGCATCTGGCAGAAGCTGTGCAGCTCTCCGTTCCGTTTCTTGGCGCGCGGGTTCATGCAACGCGTGCTTTTGTATTTGCACCGGAGCTCGTCGGGCGGGTCGATGGCCCGTGCGGCTTCGGCGGCGGCGCGCTCCGCTTCATATAGCGGGTCGTATGGCACCGCAACGCGCCCGCCTGTAGGCAGCTGGACGAGTCTGTGCCCGTCCTCGTCGAGTAGCACTCGTAGCTGGTTCGGGTCCATGCTGATCGAAAGCGGTGCGTTCTGGACTGGAAAAGCGCGAGTGCTGGTCGATTTCCTGGTTGCGAACGGTGGCGGACCTGACGTAGGCCGAGGCGGGAGACGGGCGCGAGAGAGAAGCCGAGACCGAGACCGGTCTGACAGTGGGTGTCAACACTGGAAGGTGTCAGCTGAACACGGCAATGGCGTTCATCCGTGTACCGTACCCTGAAGTCGAAGCACAACACCGAGTCAAGCGACAAATACATGTACTTCAGTAGCATGCAAGCAAACACACAACTTCGCCTCGTCCGGCATGGCATTCGATCTCCACGGCGTTGAGCCCAAACATATCACGAGCTTTGCCTGGTATCGGATAAAAGCCAGCAGCTCACCCGCCACCAGGCCGTGCCGCTTGTACCACCTCTCGCGCACGAGGTCAAAGGTCCGGAAGAACGTCGTCGACAGCATTACGATCAACGGAGAGCAGCCTCCATCGACCACTAGCCGCCCAGCAGAAGACCCACGCACAGACATATGCAAATCGTCGTGAACACAGCATGGCGATGCCCTGTCCGCCCTGCCGCCGGCGTTATCGAGATCAGGACAGTTACCGCTCGGCACTTGACTTGGCACGCCATAGCCGCGGGCAAAGCGGAAATTTTTCACGCTCTATGGCCTGACAAGGCAAAGTGTTGACTCATGAGCAAGAATCCTTGCCAAGATGCTGCTTGGGGGGCAAGGTTCCTGTCGTGGCAGGCGAGTCGATCGGTTTTGGACAAGGAAATGCATGGCACTCAATGGAAAGCTCGATAACTACCGTCAGTAGTATGGATGAATTGACATCCAGTGCAGTCTCTACTCTACTAGGTGCCGAAAACGGCTCACTAAATTGCTCTCGTCTCCGACAAACGTCTCCGTTTCAGTCACCCGCTGTCTTGAATTGTCTTCAGTAGCAACTCTGCTTCCCATTCGTCCAAGGGCGGAGTCGAAGAGCTGTCCGATGTCCGGATCGGTTCGGGGAGGTCCAAGGCGTCCGAAGACGGTGGACCACCTTCGTCGAGCTGACGACGTTGCCGCAGCCTGGCGTCGAAGCGACCTTGGTTGGCATTCGCCCGTTCGCGATGAACCTCGCACAGGTTGTGCAGCTCTCCGTTTCGTTTCAGACTTCGGGGGTTCAGGCAGCGAGAGCCCTTGTACTTACAGAGAAGTTCGTCCTATGGACTAGTGGGATTGCTGGCTGCTTCGGCGCGACGATCGACTGGGACCTGGACGAGTAAACCCGTCGGCGGATGCAGCACAAGTCGGCGTCCGTCGTCGTCAATGCATAGCTCGGGGGTCGACATCTTTTGGTGGTCGTAAGCGAAGGTGGTGCAACGTGTCGCGTCTGATGAGAAGAAATGAAAGTGAGGGCGGAACAAATGGAGCATGGCCGACATGCACTTTGATCTTGAGCGGTGGAGGCTGCCTCAGGTGAGCCGCCAAAGCAGCGTCGTCTTGTTTCAAATCCACGTGACGATCTCATGGGGAGCGACGAGTTCTCGATGAGGCACGTGAGTGTAGCAATCTGATAAAAACGGTTTGCTCAGGTTGTCCATGATGCGGGATATGAGGACGGGTACATGTATTATCATGGTGACTCCATATGTGCTTCGTTTCGAAGCTCAATTCGAACGTTGGTGCGTGGACGGCAGATCCCACGTCTGACTTGCAGAATGTGCAACCAGCAGCTCCTCGCACGACGAGCTCCGAGCCACAGGTGAATATTGTGAGCGCGATCGTGCTCGGCAAAGGCAAAAAAGATGCTGAAAGGGAGATCGTTTCACCACAAATGTTGGCTTGAACCACTGAGATCCTCACTATTCCAATGCACAAACCGACGATATCGACCACCGAAAGTTGCAGTGCAAATCGACTGTGCTCTTCACCAACAAGGGTAAATTGACGTGTCCACCGCGTGGTGGATGAACTATTTTGGTGGTGCATTTCATCTCGCCAGTACAATTAATAAGGATAAAATTAAATAATGAACTATGTTATAATTAACGATCGGGAAACCGTAAGGTTTCTTTCTGTACCTGTAACGTCTACGACGTCTTATGATGGATATAAGATATTA
Source organism: Phytophthora podocarpi (assembly GCA_001314375.1). Taxonomy (NCBI): domain Eukaryota; phylum Oomycota; class Peronosporomycetes; order Peronosporales; family Peronosporaceae; genus Phytophthora; species Phytophthora podocarpi. Next base: position 38,549 of record LGSN01000170.1, on the reverse strand, counting down.
TCTTAGCTGCATCATTTTTTTGCAGTGACTATAAACTTTACAGCCACCGCAGAAACTTTTATTTTTGCATTACAGGTAGTTGAGTCAATTGTCAAAATGTAGAATATAGAAAATGCTTGTGTACGGTGTTGCGAATTTTAGACAGAGGGTGAAGGTGCAGACGCTCTACTTCCGTCAAGCGAATGTTGCTACTATCGTAGTTGCTGATCAGTGCCAGCTTGGGCTGATGGACGTCGCTGCGGCCAACGTACGTCGCTGTTTCGCGTCTTCGCATTGCTGGAGATATTTCGGATCCTCTTGGAATGCAAACACTCGAGGGTCGGCATTCTGTACGCGAGCGCGGAGTTCCAACCAGTTATTGCGAGCGTATTCCGCTTCCCTAGCAGAAGTCTTCAAAGCCTCAGCAGACCCAGCACCATTCCGCCGGTGGTCGATGTTGTCAACCCCGGCAACAGCAGCTCCTTTGGTGTCCTCAGCTGCTGGTCGCTTGAGCTGCGGCTGTGATGAATCCTTGTCGACTTGACTTTCAAGGTCGTAAGGATTGGTCAGCGACACCGAAGCCACACATTCTGTCGGCTCTACCAACTCATCGTTGTCGGAGGTATTGATTTGTGACTCTGGAAGCGATGACACTTCCTCAATGGTGTCTTCTGGGGAGGTGATCTGCGGGGCGTCCGATAAGTCTTTCGTCGATAGCGTATCGAAAGCACTGACAATCGAGCACACCCCTATGAGGTTGTCATCAGTGGCGACAGCGGCGGCTTCGAATGAAGCTGAGGCGGGGGTGATCCTAGCGTCGGAGGCTGAGGTGAAATTTTGCACAGACATTGTCGACGGGGAACAACTGCGCTGGTAAAAGATAGGAAACGTGTGGCTACTTGTGGGGTCAAAGGCGAATGCAAAAGTGCTCCTACAACTCTAGGCGTGCGCCTCACAGCTTTCGGGGGTTCAACTAAGGTCTTGAGCCGTCTAACCATGCATCAAGCACCCATGTCGAAAGATGTGAGAGACTAGTGTTCAAGAGCTGTCCAAGCAACAAAATTTAAATGGAAGTCATACGTTCATCAAATTGCGATGTGAACATGTTTTGCTGCACGATGAGCATCTCGAAGTTGTTAATTTCCACTGGTCCACGGAGCTTTGTTCTTACCGGGATGTGAGGCAACCTCGCCAATTTGTTTGGCTGCAGCCTTGATGTGACGCATACCGCCTGTATATTAAAAAACCGTTTTCCTGTTCAGACAAAACCTCTGCAACTTTTAATGCTACATGCTAAAGGGATCCAGGAAATAGGATTCACCGCCTGTTTTTTTAATGAACTTATTGCAGTAAGCTAAGGTGTCTCTGGGAGCTTCTTCCTACTCACACAAAAGGTCGCCTTAATTTTGCTGCCCGCAGGCTTATTGCTAATGTTGATTGATCGGCATCGCCCCGAAGGAACCTCCATTGCAGCACTTTATTGCAAGCCATTTTTTCTCACGAATCGTAACGATAGTGAATTGATTGAAGTTTTCAACTTGAACGATGGCAATTGTCCAACAGTTCGAACAACTGCATCAGAGCATACATTTTTTTTATGGAGAGCTTCTTCATTCAAGTTGTACAAAACTCTCCTAAGATTTGACATTAAAAAATCCATCGACATCATACCGGTCACGTTCATCTTCACACAGTCGGTTTTTAAAGCTGCAAGGTCCGGATAGAAGCAGTTCTGCTGTTGAAACATCGGTGGATTTAGCTATGCCAGCACTATCGTCATTGCCCTTCTTGCTGTTCATTTTCATGCGCAGACAAAAATTACCACAGCCAGTACCGCTTCAGTGGATAGTGCTTCCCCCATTAAGCTATTATCTACGAAAGGGGTCAGCTTACATCATCTGCAATTTTTTTTTTGAAAAGAGAACTCTCGAGCGAATTTATTTTTGTTTTTTTGAAAAGTTAAGTAAATTCTTCGTACAGGGCAGCACTAACACACTTTCCAAGATGATACAAGGACCGTAGATGTTTCTTTGGCCTTCAATTGTATTCATCTCACTACGAGGATGGCAAAATACTGGCAAAATGCTGGCAAGACTACCCCAACGTTTTGGATTTTTTTCGCCAATACCATAGTCGATGCGAAGTCTGTTGCCATGTCGTCGACTACAGCCAAGAACTCCATCTGTTTCACTACGATTTCGGAGGCTGTTGGTCTCGATTCGATGAGGACGACTTAAATTAAAATCCTTCTCTCAAGGTATTACGTCTCGCATTTTTCCTTGGGGAGCCCTTAAGTGGAAAGAGATCGTTTCCTCTTAAAACATGAGGGAAACGGTTATCCCCCATTTATCGTCTCTGCGTCATGTCCGAGGGGTGACTACGCCATTAGAGGCGACAAAAGCAAGACTGGTTGATTTTGAAAATGAAACAAACGACGGGATCGTACACCGGACAAATCCCTTGGCGATAATGATAACTTCGTGGACTAATCGCATTGAAGTTGAAGCTACTTGTCATGATGCAGCCATCTCAACGAATGGTGCCAAGGCTTGTAAAGTATCCACAGAATAGGAGCATGTGGCTGATCTCACCAGCTACGACACAAGTGTCACGGCTACATCTTGAACTTTGCCGTCATTTCCGTCTCAGGCATAGTCGTCGGTGTCGAGTGTATTGACGGGTGCTGCGGCCACAGTCGGACAAAGAGTCCAAGTTAAACGAGGAGTGGGAACCTGTACACCTATTGAAGTCGGCATCATTTGCTGGTCTCGACCACTTGCCTCGGCTAGATTCTAGTTATCGTTTACGATAACCTATGAGTCGGACTCACTGGATCAGCAATTCAAATGAAATACGACGCTCCGACGGTGTCGAATGTGTGGCGATATCCCTGTGCAGGAGGAGTTGGAAAAGCTTAGCAGGGACAACCAAAGCCTGTCAAAAAAAAACTCACGGTTCCTATTTCAGCCACTTCAAGCATGACTCACAACCAGATCAGGTTCGACAACCGTGGTATAGCTCAAACTTCAAGGTCGCGCCAGGCTCACCACGACGGGTTTCCTACTTGTCAGCCCAGCTTCATCCATTGTCCACCCGCATTAGAGACCGGCACAATCGATTTGTCTCGATCAAGTGCACGTCAGCCTCTCCCAAATCCAGCCTCAAGATGAGATTCTTGCTGTCCGTAGCCGCCGCACCCATCGCTCTACTTGGTGTAGAAGCCGCCGACTTGTCCGACTGCGTTGCTATCAACTTCACGGAGCGCACCACCGACTTCACCTCCCTCAACGCTGTGTTGGACTTGGCAGTGAGCAGCAACTTGCTCTCCAGCTTCATCGACGACCCTGATCATTGAAGACACGAGCGTCGCTGCCGAGTCGTTCTCGCTTTTGGGAATGGATTTCAACTTCACGGCTGACATTAAAGAGCTCAATATCACGGGGATCACGACGGTGGTGTCTCGCCACATCAACGTGACATCCCACGACTCTCTTCAGATCGGAGCCGACTTCTCCGGTAACCTCCAACTATCAGCGACGATAGAACTGGAGGTCGCGCAGCTCAACCACCAATGGTACCAGATCTGCTGGACCGACATCCTGCACCCCGTGTCATGTGCGCCAGCTGTGATCGGCATTGACGTCACGTTGGGACTCGATCTACTCAGTCTGGGACTCAACAGAACCTTTGACATGCTCGGTTGTGCTGCCGGTGTATCGACCTCCGAGTGCAAGAGTGTAACTGTGAGCAACATCTTGACCTACGCGTTGACGAGCCAATTCGATCTGCTGCTCACACGAGTGCTGACGCGCTTCGTGGATACGTCGATACAAGATCTTGCAGTGGGGTTCGACTCGATCACTGCATTGGACTTCGCTTTCGAAGGTCAGAGCGTTCTCATCACACAGCTTACTAGCGCTTTGCTGGACTTTACGGCTGACGAGGTCAACAAGAAGGGCACCACCTACAAGATTGCCATTGAAGTGGTCGACAAGGTGGCGGTCGCGATTCTCAACAAAGCCATCGAAGACAAGCTCGAACCTAAATTTGGTGCCACGTGCCTAGGAACGCGCTGAGCTCGGGTATGATGATCGGTTATGGTGCAGAAGAGTTTACTTCGACCCTAATTCTCTCGAAATGAAGTGCAATCCTTGTTTGTTCAACTTGTTCGTGTTGCTGACCAAAAAGCGGCCCACTGTGGGCCCCACATGCGGCACATGTAGTCGGAAAGACCTGAACAGTGCCCTACCTATCTGTGTAATTTATCTTGATTATTTTTGGCGAAATGTTCAGATCTTTTGCGAAGATGTCGGTATCGTATGGGCTATTCAATTTAGCTACCACCTGTAGTTGTGTTAGGCTTACCGACGTCCTTTGACTAAGATGCGTATGCCTTTGGGATAGCTATTATCCAAGCGGTATTGGGGATCTCATGGTATTTGCTGCAAAAACGAAATTAGACTTGGTGCATTGATTACATGTAGCACAATATGTTGGATCGTGTTAGTCCAACCGAAAGTGACACGAACAGATTTCTGCTCTAGCGGCTACGCTCTAGTTCTAACAGTCTAACCTTCGCTTGAGCCTTCATTCTCTGCACCATCTTCACAGCTCGAGCTGGTGTTATGACTTCTTACGAACATTTTGTGCTTGCTATCACAGCGACAAGACGATCCCAGATTTTAGTACCCCAGAGCGCGACATCGAAAATAACTACAGGAATTCTCCTGTAAGTTATTTTATCGCAAGCTACTCCCGCACAACGCCGGAAGTTAAAGGTGCCATTCTTCGACAAGAGCAGTGGTATCTGGGCCAACAGAGTTTGTGGAATGTTATCACTGATATTAAATATCGCAAAATTTGACAGCTAAATAAATACTAAGCAAAGTGGGTACTCTGACAAAGATATTCGCTCCAGATTGGTTGCTGAGATTAACAAAAATTCATTCCAATAGGTTTCCCTAATGCAAGTCTTCCACGCCATTTATTGTTTGTAAGTACTTAAGTATTTGCAAGTAGTAAGCACCATTCATTATTTGTAAGTTTGGCAAATAGCTCGATTGTGTGTAGCTTACTATTGTCACGTGCAGCATCGTTTTGACGGCCGTATTTACTCTCCTCACAAAGCGTTAAACGTTGATGCTCCGGCGGCCGCCACTGATTCTCTCCAGCAAGTCCCTGGCGGTGACTTCCGAAAAGCATACAAGACTCTTCCGTGCAATAAATCAAAAGTCAAAGCTTAAAGCGAAAGACGAAAAGAGCATGATTTGGGATTTCTCATCGGCGGTCCGAAATACGAATAAACACAAGCTTTCGAAGTACATACATGTATTCTGGTTCAAGTTACTCGGACAATATTGCGCAGGACGGAGAAAACTCACGATAACCACTAGGGTACACGCGGTAGGAACGGCTACGATTCTTCCGCTCTTACCACTGAGCTTAATATTCTTTATTACGTTTATCCTCGCTAGTGCTTCAAAACCTTTTATTTTGAAGATGGCTACCCTAGTATCGATAGTTAACTTTTCATGAAGAGAGAAGGGAATGGCTCTTGTTGTTTGGCCTAAACACTGGCGTAACATTTGATGAATGTTTGCGCTGAGTCTTGAGCTTCACGGCTAAACAAGCACTTGGCATACTTCCCTGTGCATTGTACTACATGCACTGAGTCCGACGGGTGCAGCCAAGTCGATTACGAGGGCTTAACCATAGTTTTCCGTTCGTCCAAGAAATTGAACAGATGACGCCTATGATAGTGACGGTGACGATTGCGGCGAAGTTTAGAGTCGTGTCTGACGACTAATCGCGTGGTGATGGAATGTTGGTCCACTGTCGGTGACGGGCGTCAACTTACCTTTGCTGTGAGATGTTAAATGCTCCGATTTGAGTGCGAGCGCCGAGAATGCCATGATACCCGATTTTATCGGCGTTCATTTTCAAATTCTCTTCAAGCTTGACAAGCCTCCACCTCAACCAACCTCCAACTCAACGCCCTGACCATGGCAGCTACCAAGAAGACGGTTCTCATCACGGGCAGCACGCGTGGCATCGGACTTGCTTTCGCGGAATACTACGTGAATGCCGGCTGGAATGTCGTCGGCACGGCGCGTGCAAACAGCAACACCGAGAAGGTACAAAGACGATAATGGCGACTATTTCATCACTTCTTCCAATCTAATTGATGCTGTCGTGCTATGCTCGTCCCGCTTCACACAGCTTGCTGCACTCTCGCCGTTCAAGATCGTCACCCTCGATGCGAGCGACGAGACGACTGTACTTGAGGCAGCCCGCCAGTTAGACGGTGTCCCCATCGACCTCCTCATCAACAACGCTGGTGTTGGCATCTACACGACTTTCGAGACGGCTAGCAAGGATGCGATCATGAAATCCATTGAGGTGAATGCTCTCGGGCCGTTTCTCGTCACTCGCGCACTGGTGCCGAACCTGAAACTTGCAGCCAAAGAGAACAGCCCCGCCGTCGTCCTGCAAATCTCTTCGATCATGGGCAGCATCAGCAGCAACAAGGACGAGTACGCTCAGCTGTTCCGCGGACAGTACGGCTACACCACTTCCAAGGCCGCTCTCAACATGATCACCCGCTCGCTGGCTATGGACTTGCGTGAAAACAACGTCGCGGTCGTGACCATCAACCCCGGATACGTGGACACCGACCTGAGCAACCACCAAGGCGTCATCAAACCCGCCGATTCCGTTGCTGCCATGGCCAACATTGTGGCGAGGCTGTCGTTTGAGGACTCGGGCAAGTTCCTGAACGCGGACCCCGCCATCCCAGCGTCGGAGCTCCCTTGGTGATTGTGTCCAACTTGATTAGCTTTCCGAGCTACAGCGTCTGAACAAAATTTTGTTGACGCGCTTAGCTTAGTCCATGCCAGCAGGGTCCTAGGTACTACGTAGTACCTAAGTATCGAGCATTGAACACCATGAATACAGCCAACATGAGTCACCGTATCGAAAATGCCAGTACTTCACATAGACCTTTACGACAACATCGGGGCTTCAAAGGGCTTGGCACTGCATACAAGTCTATCAATCGTTTATCAAGCTGGCAGGTGATGCTGCAAATCAAGCGGTGCAATCTAGTCACTATCGTCAGCCTCCTCTTGGCTCTTCTTCTGCTTTTTGTGCTTTGTTTCCTTCTTGTGTTTCTTGTGTTTCTTCTTAGCGTGCTCATCGTCGGCTTCCTCCTCTTCCGCAGCCTTTCGCTTCTTGTCCTTCTTGTGTTTCTTGTGCTTGTTGGAGTTCTTTTCTTCCTCCTCCTCTTCAGCATCTTCAGCCTTGTGTTTCTTGTGCTTCTTCTCCTTTTTCTCCTTCTTGTCAGACTTAGTCTTCGTTTCTTCAGTCTGTTCGCCTTGCGAAACGGTGGGACCTCCATCGTGTTGGAACGGACAATTATCGCCGCGTGCGCAGGATCCGCTGCGCTGCCAGTTGTAGCACACGCTCTGGAAACGCTTCTGGTACTCGCTCACTTCCTCGACTGCAGTTGGGGGAGCCGCCTGTGGCACATGGCCCTTGTGTGCAAACCGACAAGATGCACCCCGCACGCACGTACCCCTCTGGAAATTCCTGCACACAGCCACCTCAGCGACTGCAGCAACCGGCAACGCCACACGAACTGGAGCCTTCCAGCCTTCCTCCTCAGGCTCTTGGTAACCTCCGGCCGGTGCAGCAACGTGACGGAAACGACATGCTGCTCCACGTTTGCACTTGCCCTTCTGGTAATTCTGACACACCGGTGCTCCTTCCTCGGCAAGAGTCTCCTCTTCCTCGGGGGCTTCCTCCTCCGCTTCAGCTTGCATTTCCACATCTCCACTCTCTTCCATTGCAGCTTCCTCGTCGTTTCCATTTCCATGCAAATGCTGGAACTTGCACGCCGCACCACGTTTGCATTTTCCCTTCTGGAAATTGATGCAAACCGGTGCATCCGACGTCGCCTGAGTCTGCTCACCAATCGGCGCCGTCGATTCCGCTTCCGCTGCACCTAACGAAGCACCCGGAGTGGCAATTCCACTCACTGGTCGTTCCGCCGGTTGCACCAGCTCTTCCGCGTCTTGGTCTTGCATCACGTGTGCGAATTTACAGGCTTCTCCACGAGTACATTGTCCCTGCTGGAATTTATGGCAAATGCCCTTTTTTAGCTTCTTCTGGAGCTCCTCACGAGCTTGCGCGTACCCTTCATCTCTAGCTCCGTAGTCAATGTTCATGGGTCGCCCCATGACCACCATCCCGTCCAATTTGACGGCAGCTTCGCACGGTCCTTCTTCGTGGAATTGCACGTACCCGAAACCTCGGAACTCCTTGGTCTGGATATGTTCGGCAAAGCGAACAGCGCGAATGCTGCCACATTTGTCGAAAACTTTCCGCAGAACTTCCTCTGTGATGTCGTAGGCCAAATTGCCCACGTAGATGGTGGTGCAGCCTTCCGGTCGAGGGCCAATGACCTTGGTCGGTCGTGGAGCTGGTACCGCAGCTGCAGATCCATTTCCGCCTCCATTGGACCCACTTTTCGGTTGCAAAAAGCGAACATTGAGTGTCCGCTTGTCCCATTTCGCCTGGTTCAACTGGTCCACCGCGTCCAGAGCGTTCGTGTACTCGCAGAAAGTGACAAAGCCGAAGCCGCGCGAGCGTCCAGTCTTCTGGTCGTAGACCACCTTGGACTGGTGCATCTCCCCGAAAGCCTTAAACTTGTCGAACAGCGCATCGTCGTCCACGTGCAGAGGCAAACCAGCCACGAACACTTTGTTGCGATCGCGCCACAGATCACCGTCCGCCATGTCGTTTAGGCACTCGAAGTGATAATGGCGTCGTGGCCAATGAAAAATGAAATGCAAAATAATGAAAACGTTACGGTACAGGGTCTTTTAGTTACGAAATTGTTAAGTTCGCTTTAAGTGCGGATCTTGAAAAGTCGCGAAACGGTTCAGCAAGTTGAACCGAACTCCTTGTGCTGACGTTGTCATTACTCTCCAGTGTTGCCACATTTCTACATTGCCATGTGAGCTTGATTCATATTGGCGGCACGGTCCGTGTTTTGGGATGCCACGCCGCGGTGCATTGCACGGTTTCATTTGTCCGACCCCAAAACCATCTCGCGGGCTTAGATCCGGACATTCGAGCTGAACAAACGTCTGTGGTCTGAGCCGCGCACTTGACACTGCAACGATGTTTGTCATTACGCAACTTGCTCACTTCCTATCACGCGACTTGCCATTGTTTTATCCATTCCACTGCATCGTACTCAAACTTTTTTTACTACTCGGGACCAATGAGTGACGCCGAGGATGTTTGCGGGTGTTTGGCGTGCGCCGTTCTGTGCGGTGTATGCTGCGTTGCTGCAGCTGAGGAAGACAAGCGGGAACGGGAACGGGCGGCGGCGGAGGCGCTGCAGCTGAAGAATCCAAACATCGTACTGGTGAACCCCGTGGCGGTGCCCACTCCATTCTCGCAGTTGCAGAAGCAAGCACAGGTAGATCTCTCTGCAGTGCCAATGTTGGAGACAACTGAGCCGATCAAGGAGAAGAAGAAGAAGAAGGCCAAGAAGAACAGGGACGGCAAGCTACACAAGCGGAAAACAGGGAGCAAGCATCGTCGTGAATACTAGTCAGACCAACCGCCTTCAGCTGCCAGTCCAAGTCCACAGAGCAAGTTGCTCTACCTCGTCATGCATGCAAAGCGTCATAGTGAATACTACGTTAGTAAGTAGTAAGTGCCGTCGCAGAGATCACACGCGACTCAAATACGCAGCGAAGCGTAGTGCAGCTCATTGGGAAGCTGCCACCATGAACAAATACAAGCGTCACCATTTTGCATCACCGTAAGAAGAGACTTGCTTGCGTCGTCGCAATGGGGCTCGATATGAGCTACTGAGACTTGCAAGCAGAAATCGTAGAAACTCGACTGGACGTGTACCTAGCTACCATCACACTCGATCAAACAACAGCAACGACTAGTTCAGAAGCAGTCAGTACGGTGTCTAACGTTAGTGTAGTAATTGACGACCTTACTTTCGTGGAGACAAAACCTCGTATGGTGTGAGCTCCATGCTGGTACGCATTGTCAAATATGCAGGTAACTAAGGTATCAGCACGGCATGGAGAATTTACAATCCCCAATCGGTGTCTTGTGTGTTTCAACAGAGAATACAAGCCCGCTCTCCGCGAGGAAGGAACTGTTCGGCTCTACCAACATTTCACACTGCTCTGCATTGTTGTTTAGTCGCGTGGTGTCCACGCACTGCTGCGTCGAGGCGCTTACGTGGTCAATGACGCATGGGGGCTCCGTGCCTCCGCCGTAACGTTCAAAACGATATCTGCATAATTGCGCCTCTTGCGAACGCTTTGTCACATGGGCACTACGATTTGGTGGTTGATTTCAAGACGTAACACACCAAGCCGCTACAATTGTAAAGCCCAAGCTGCTCAACGAATTGCCCATTACATTGTAACTTCGCAGGGGCACGAACGTGGGAGTAGGGTCATTTCCATGAGCACTGCCAGATCGAAAAATGCATGTCTTCAACATGCCATTGCTTGTAGGCAACACCGAGAAGTTAATATTACCCAGCACAATTGGAACCCTACCAGTTCTAGACTCGTTGTCAATCGACTCGCATAAAAACCGACACAGACGAAGCATAGGGAACCGTGTCGTTGATATGCACGCGGGGGTCTCACAGTCCTCGATGCCGCCGAAGCCGACGCGCTGCTGGGATTTCCGCTGTCCGAAGCAAAATAAAAAATGTTGTAAGAACACACTGCCGTCATTGCACCGATCTGTCGAAGAGCAGCACCAAGCATACCTGACGAAGGCTCCGAGTAACCCTGGGACTGTGACTGAGACTGTGACTGGGACTGTGAGCCCCCCTCGCCTTTTGCATAGCACATAGCAACAAAAAGCAACAAAAAATCATCACAAGTTGTTATGCTGAGCCACTCAAGCGGAACATTGCAACGACAGCACGCACCTGCTCCTGAAGTGAGTTGTGAGAGACGGTAGAATTGATCCAGGGACTGCAGAGCACAGCAGTTAAATAAATCAACACCTGGACAATATTTCGATGCGAAGATGCCACGCCATCGACTGTAGCACGTACTCCAAGCATGAATTCGCGAACCGAGTTGATTTCAAGCGCAGAAATGTTGTTCATCTGAATGACGAAAGCTGTTCCGCCGCTCTGAACATCACCAGCGATCTTGGCCAGACCGTTGCGGATCTTGTCCTGCCGCACGTTTTGCAGGTCTTCCAGCAACGAGCGTAAGTGTTCGCCTTGATCCAGATCCTCCGGTGCACTGGAAAACATACAACGCCAACAAGTGAGCCAAAATGTTCAATAATGACCCATTTGGATGCCCATTTTACATCTACTTTTTCAGCAAGAGCGACGCCATCTCCAGGTAGTGGAAAGGCAGCTCCTCGAATACTTCGCTCGACTTCTCACGCTCCAGTCGCGAGGACAGGTAGTCTACAACATTGGCCATCAGCCAAAAATGGGTAAGGTGCAAATTCAAAAATGACCCAAATTGAGGAGCTCGGATGGATGGATACCTACCGACTGAGAGCCACGGCGGCGCCAAAATTCGGCACTTGTTGAGCTGCTTGAGCATGATGGCGAGCCACAGCGGCACATGCGTGGTGATACCGGGCTGGAAAGGCCCGAAGTCGCCCTGCGCAAAAGTACCAAAATGTCAAAAGTGCCCATTTTGATATGCAATGCACTGGTCACTTACGCTGATGAAGTTAAGCATGCCGTTGTTGTCGCGCAGGTGGAAGTGCGGCATGATGGCGATGAGCTCCTGCTCCGCCTACATAGGTTATACAGACCTTAGGCGACACGCTCGCCTTCCGCTGGGCAGACCCACGGATGGACGTACCAGGAACTCGGTCTCGCTCGCCGACAGACTCGCCATCACTGAAAAGGTTTTGTCGCCAAAAAAACGTGAGACCAAAATTGTATCCCATTTCCAATTTGGGTTAAATGATAGGAAAGTTGTCGAATGGCATGTACTCTAAAAGTTGACAACGTAGACGAGCACAGCGCTCTATGCCTCAAGAGAAGGAATATGTGCATTTTGTTTTTCGACTTCAACGGAGACGGGTTATGCAGAGCTCTCCCTGAACTACAGGAGTGACAATGTCATTGCCGCCGAAGTGTCAGTTCGTTAGAGTTAACGCCAATGCAACTGGCATCGCCACTACATCATGTTGGCAGATGCTCTTGCTGGAATACATCTGAGATTACCGTACGCTTGATTGAGGCTCAACTTGAGCGGGTTTCATTGCTTGATGGACGCAATTACATCGATTGAGGGGCATCTGGTGCCGCGAAGTCGGCTGGCCGCGTGCAGCAGACGGCGTCAGGCAAAATTTGGTTGCTGTCGGCCACTCAAGCTGCGGCAACCTGCGACGTGAGCGAAATGACCATGTGGAGCTGCGACGTGGATACCAGCGAATGGGCCCGACAAAGATGGCAGAGCGATTCGTGGGCGGCGCTCACTCGCTCGGTCACCGGAGCCAAATGCACCCTGGAGCTGCTTTGCAAGAGGAAAATTGCATGGAGGTACCGCGAGTCTGTGGCTGAAGTGCTCGCTGCTGCTTGTTGACCAGCATGTCACGCGCTGATTTGTTTGGTGGTTGGCGCCAACTTGGCGGTGCGCAGCACAATGTTGCTCTTTGGCTTGGCTTTGGTGCCTGTCGCCGGTTTATCTTGGTCGATGACTGCGTGTAACGGCAGAGGTGGCCGCGTCTTTTGGAGCCATTGTGAAAAGACACGCCCGTAATAGTTGATACCTCTGTATTAAATGTTCAGTATAACAATCCTGTAGTGTACCTCAGTACCTAGAAGTGTATAAAAGTCTCTCAACTCAAATAATTGTTATATTTTATATGATTAGTTCTACCAGGCTGTCCATCTGATTAGGTAAGCCCGTCACGCAGCCATCTGCTCGCCTGACTACCGCCTTCAGCTCAGTCGCCAATTTGCTACGTCGGGCGCAAGTGTCCGTCCGTAGGAAATTAATTAGTGTAGTGGTCAGCCTCGTCTTCAATTCAGTCTGAAGTAATATAAAGGTCTCTATGCATCTTGCAGTGCGCGATGTGACTGCGATTCTGCAGGTGCGCGTGCGCGTCGACGGGTCCCAATTCGACCGCTCCGTCATGACTCAGCCCGAGTTCCTGCTGTCCACGCGCGTAGTCATCCGCTCTGTGCGCCATGGCGGCACTCAGTTGCAAGCGTCGTGGCGGGTCTTCCGCAGCTTCCACGAGTTCCAAGGCCTGGACGCCCAATTGCGGCACGCGTTCCCGCAAGACATGAAGCTGCTGGTGCCGCCGCTGCCTCACAGACGCCGCACGTGGCTGCGACGCCATCGCAGCGCCAAGTTCCTGGCCAAGCGCTGCGCCGAGCTCAACGAGTATCTGGAGCGGCTGTTGAGCAGTCCGCACTTGAGACTCACGAGGTTCCTGGACCCGAGAGCGCCGCTCGTGCTGCGCTGCTTCTGCAACTTCGATGCAGGACTCACGACCGCAGAGGTGACGGCGCTGCCCAATCAGTTCGAGGGCTGCGTGCTGTATCTGGACTACAGAGACAGAGACGAAGACGCAAAGGGCAGGATGAACGGCACGGTAGGGACCGTGGACAGCAGCGAGTACAGCGCATTAGCAGGGATTGAGTTCGACGAAGAGCTCGACGGACGAGACAGCGGAGAGCAGTTGATCAGACAGCGCAGACCGTCGAGGAGAACAGAGGGACACAGTGACGACACGAGACTCGACGAACTGCAGGCCAACCTCATGGACGACAAGGCAAGGAACTTGGCCATGTGCACCAAGTACGAATGCGCCTGTCGCGTTTCGCCCTTCCGCGTCACACACAACAAGATGCTGCGGATGTTGCGGCTTCGCGGTTTCAAGCAGACGTACGCACCTCCGGAAGGCGCTCCCACGGCGCTGTATTGTGTGCTCTACAAGCTGCAGCAGTTCAACGACTTGGACAAGCGATTGTATGATGCGTTGACGGGGTTTCCGCCGGCGACAGCGAAGACTTCAAAGCAGATCGGAACCTCGGCACACGAGGCATCGGACGCGCTGGCGAACGACCACTTGCAGTTGTCTGTTGGAGTAGAGCTTCTGCGCCAGACACTGGCCAATTATGGGCTGCTTCACGTACACACACTGGAACGACACTTTCGTACGGCCGCAGTGGATCTGAAGAAGAGGCTGCACGAGTTCAAGTCTCGACGACAACTGCGTGTGGGCGCGGTAGAGCTTGTGCTGCTCGCCACGATGCTAGATTTGTGCATCCAGCTGGTTACGAACGATCACGAGGGCTCGGAGCAGCAGATCTTGCCGCTTGCTGGCCTGCGGTCGATTCGCAAGGGTGGTCGCATTACCTTGACGTGTGGATACATCCTGCCCACGCTCGTTTGTGTCAATGGAGTCTACTTGCTCGCCGAGCGAGAACGTAACGTTCTGGGAATTATGCCGGGTCTGGAAAGCGAGGAGGAATTATTGTTGACGGAGCTACAGCGAAGACGAATGTGGCAGGGCGTGGACGAGATGGACCGGCGCTTCATGGCCGAAATTGAGCGTACCCTGTCAAGTGGGACCGATGCATTCGTACTCGCTTTCGACTTCGACGTGGCGGACTCGCTCAACTCGGCAATCCTGGATGCTGTATGGGACGATTGTCAGCACAACCCGAATCTGTTCTACCTTTTCCATCGGCAGGCTCGACAGTTCGGCAAGGGCCGCACTACGGCACGCTTCTTCATGCAGTATCTGGAAGTGGCGTTCGGACACGAGGGTGCCAGCTATCTCGTGGACTTCTTGCTGCACGTTTTGCCCGAAGAAGACTTGCGCAAGCAGTTACTGCAGGCTCGGTGGATGCGTTTGCACCGTCAACTTGCCAAGCGCGTCTCGCCATGAGGCAGACAGACACGTATCAACAACACACATGAACACTAGCCATGTAAGCTACGTACAAATGTAAACAATAATGAAATCATGACACAGTACACGCAGTTCAAGGCACGCGTTATTTTCACGTGACCCCCTGAAGATGTGACGGCGACGGTTTTGGAGCACAGGGCGTCGCGACCAAACGAGAAGTCGAAGATGGAGGACGTCGTGAAATTGCATGCAGCCTGGTGCAAAAGTTTGCAGCAGGCGGTGGAGACGGATGCGTGGGGCCAAATGCTGGAAGCTGTCGAGGCCTACGAACGGTTGATCGATTCTTGCTTTGCTACGTCGCACGAGTCTCTGCTTACTTGGAAATATCTGTTGTCGACTACAGACTCGCTAGCCGGATCACGAAAGCTCTGCCGGTTTGCAACCGCCTAACAGAACCACAAAAGGCAAGACAACTACCGTGTGTGGAGTGAGGTCGATCGGTTTCTGAAAGACTGACGAAGAATTGTGTTTTGGAGTGCAGACTACCATTGAGAAGGTTATTGTAGCTGTGGAGATGCGAGCCAAGTTTCTGAGCTCGGTCGATGACCAAAGGAAGCCTACAAAGGAAGACATGGAAGACGTTTTGGACGGTACGAAGAGAGAACGAGATTCACTTGGGTATTGCTCGGTTAATGCTTAAAATTGTTGTTTCTTGTAGCTCTTCGCGGGGCGCTGTCTGATGAGCCAGAGGTGTTTCCGCTTGATGTCAGTCGAGCGATGCGGTCTAAGACTCGTGGCTCAATTGACAAGGAAAAAGAGATCGAAGAAGATAACGACATGGACGGAAGTGCCGCGGCGGAGCTTGTGAACGCGACCACACAAGCAGCAGTGATGCGGTCTCCTGGTGCGACGTACCTGGACGTCCGTATTACCAAGATTGGTCTGAAGGATGCCGGCGTGTATGTCAATCCAACTATGGCAGTGTCCGTCTTCGGTGAGTGAGTTGGCCACTGTCTAAGGTAGACTCGGAGTCAACTGAAAACGAATGCTATGTGTTTGGTTTATCGATAGATTACAGCGGCAAAGCGATGGAGGAGACCCGTGAGACGGGTGCAGGGTCCTGCAGTGAGCCTCGCCATGTGACGTTCAATGCCAACATTCAGCTCGCCACGAATTTGCGGAAGATGGAAGACCGTAAGTTTGTTGTGCATCCTGAAAACTTACAAGTTGTTGACATTCTCTTCGTGTACAACTTAGACGGAGCTGCTATTTCCTTTGAGTTCTTCCACTACAAAGCCAAGAAGCGTAAGAAGAGCTGCCGTTGCTGGGCGCTGCTCGAGATGGACGAGATCAAAGATGGCTCCGTCGTGCTGGAGCTCTATCAAAAGCCGATGGACCCGAAGCGTAAGCGCATCCATCTCTTTACTGAGAAGGAACTTTATCTGCAGCTGGAGCTGAGGCTGCAAAAGCTGTGAAGATGTTCAGTAGTTCGATCGAGTAAGCTCCGACGGACAGAAATGCTATTCACAAGGTAAAACCTGCGCGTAGAATCTAGCCTCTATGATTTAGCTGCCCAAAAATGCTGCCATATCCAGCTTCTGCACGGTAAAACTGTCGCCATCATCGTCTTGTTGTGTGAAGGAGCTCGCACGCGATGTCGACTCTTTCCCAGCCTCCGGGGCACTGGTCTTGGAATTGTCGCCCTTGTCCTTGTCAGACTTCGATTTGCTCTTTTTGCCTTTCGAGATAGCACCAAACCGTTTCTTCTTCACACTGCCTTCTTTCACCGGCTTTTCTTTCGACTTGTGTCCTGACGCTTCTTGAGTCGATGTGGTCTTGATCAGTTTGACAACATGGCGGAGTATATCGCCCGTTTCTTGTTGGTTGGAATCTGGGGGAGCTTCTCCTCGTAAGGTGCAGCTGATCACTCGCAATAAGGTGAACTCCTTTTTGATGTCTTCCTCCGAGCGGATTCCTGTTCGTCGGAGGTCGGCACTGTACTTGCTGAAAAACTCGACAAAATTCTTCATCCAGTGAACAATGAATGGTGAGGAGTTAGCCAACAATTGAAGTGATCGCCCATTGCAAGAAATTGTACTTACGTGCAAGTCACTGTCGACGGTAGCTGCCGTGTTTGCCGTGTTTGAAAACGAATGGGTCCGTTGGAGCAATCGCGCGCAGTACACTTTTACGCACTGATTCAGGCACTGACGAACGACCTTGGAGAAGAAAAAGGAACCGAAGATCCATTTCTTCAGGTCAGGGTAGTAATCGTCAAGGGTGGCCAATAGAGTCTCCACCACGTGAGCGCCTTCGTCCCATTTCTTTGAAAGCCATAATTTCGTCGTGTCCTACACGCAAATATGAAGAGAACAAAACACAATCAATCAATCATTTCACGGCCAAGGCTAGACCTAGAGCTCTGAATTCTTCTTACCTGCTCCACCTCGTGAAATATCTTGTTTACAATCAGATCGCAGGCGTTCGTGGCAAAGGCAACAATATCGGTTGATGTCGTGTCCAAATTGTCGCCCATGAACGTGTCAAAAGCTTCTTTCTCTTCTGAGTCCGTTTCAGCGAAAGATATTTCCTCCACCAACTCGGGGCATTTTGCCTGTAGAGACGAAGAAGGTTAGCATCGCCTTCTCTCCCAAAGAAGTGGCATCTACCATACCACCATACCATACCTGGAGAATCTCTGCATCGTTGATAAAGGAGCACAGCATCTCAGCATCCACAGTTTCAAGCTTGCCAGCGATACTATCGTAGCGAATCTTCAACTCTTCCATGAGCACTTGCAGGCACGTCGCGACGACGCACCCTATCAGTCGCCCGCTCAACCACTCCTGCGCGATGGAAATCTGCGACTTCAGAATATTTATAATGTCGTTGGGACGAGCTGATTGCAGCTCTCCTTGCGGTCCAACGACGCACTCCTCATCTCGCTTCCAGATATTGGTTACCCATGTATGGATTTGAACTTGAATCTCGCCAAGGTAGGCCTTCATCAGCTCCTGGGAAGTTTTGTCCATTATGATAGACGCTCGCGAGTGCTTGTACTTGATGATTTCCGTATTGTAGTAGTCTATCCACTGGA
This sequence comes from Phytophthora podocarpi, assembly GCA_001314375.1. Classification (NCBI taxonomy): domain Eukaryota; phylum Oomycota; class Peronosporomycetes; order Peronosporales; family Peronosporaceae; genus Phytophthora; species Phytophthora podocarpi. The sequence continues at coordinate 20,569 of LGSN01000170.1, read as the reverse complement.
CGATCTGGAGGCGCTGCGCAATCCCGACGTCAGGTCTTGCGCTGAGCTTCGTGATTTCGGTTTCAAGTTGTGTGTTGTATGTACTCGTGAACAAACGAATCACGTCGATTTCACTCGGAAAGCACGGTGCCACGTCAGACTGCACAATTTCCAGGTCTACCATCATCTGGGTCGCTGCCTGGAGAACCGGAGTGAACAAATCCTTTTTGCTAACCTCAGCTTCGGTTTCAGCGGCGCGAAAAATGCCTTCGATGCGCTTGGAGAGGAACGTCGTGACCTCACTCTTGCATCTCTCTCGCACGGGGGTGTTGAATTCAGCGACAGGCTTCATCTGGTTATCCAGATACACCACCTTCTTCGAGTCCGCAAAGCGCTGACTCCGTGTTTCCATGAGATCAAGCACTTGGAATGCATCCAGCAGTCTTTGCTTCCCAAATTGCGCGATTTCCACACAGTGATGTAGGCATCCCCAGACCTCTGCGTAAATGCGATTCTGCACGCTTTCGATGGCGCTCAATCTGGACCCCATTGATGCCATAATGCGCGCCTGGGCTTTGCTAAACGAAATACCACCATCTCAACTCAGACCGACAACCAACAGGTCGGAGCGTGCAATACATCAAGCCTCAAGACACACCTGTTTCCGAGTTCGTCGCTCTTTTCGACCGCAGCAACACTCAGCTTCACAAAACCGAAAGTCACCCACCACCAGAAAAAAAAGTTAGCAGCACCACACAACCCCATGGATTGTCATCCACACACAACACACCTCATACAGCATCTTCTGTCTCCAGTCATCGATCTCCTGCCACTCGACGTAGACGTCTACGAAGCTCATGAGTCCGCCATCAAGAGCGTCATGCAGCCCTTGCACTTTCTTGGGCAGCACCTCGTAGAACACCATTTGATGCTCCAGCTCCTTCAAGTTCCGTCGAGCGATGCTGACGCCCGAGGACGATACTTTCTTCTCACCCAGCTCCTCGTTCATCCGTCGACAGTTCAGCCCCAAGTCGTCCAGATTCTTGACAATCTGCCGCACGGGCGTCTCCAGCTCCAGCAACGCGCTGGCTCGCTCGATCTCGTCCACTTGGGCCTGCACGAAGCCTGCCAGTTGACCCTTGGTGTTGTCCTGCTTGGCCATGTAATCGTTCTTGATCTCTTGCAGCTGCATGCAACATATTATTATTTTTATAGTAAATAATACTACAGTAAGTAAAATATATTTTGATTCCGCATGCATTTTTTCTTTTCTTTACAATATGAATACTGTACCAGCTGCGAGTTGAGCAACGACGTGGACGTCGAGTCCTTGAGCTTGACGCGCAGCACCTCCACCGGGTCGCGCGCTTCCTTCTCCAGCAGAGACATCATCATCCTGGCGAGTAGAGCAGCAACGCGCCTCTCCGCTTCCAACGTGCAAAGGAACTTCAAGATACGATACAAAAAAAGGAGTTACAAAACATCACAAACACAAATATCAAAAATAGTCAGTGATACAAAATCATATAAACCAATGACACAAAATCACAAAGCACATAAAATAGTCTCCGTCACAAAAATACTCACAGTACACAATTTTAGTGCGGAGACATGGAGGCGCTAATGCGAGTGATGGCAGCCAAGAAGCGAGAGATCTCGGCGGTGCAGGAGAAGAAGCAGAGCAAGAAGGAGAAATATCTGCGTCGAGCTGAGGTGGAGTCGCTGCTGGAAGAAGAAGAAGCGGAGAAAGCGAACGAGGCGCCGAGGCAGAAGAAGAAGAAGCGCAAGTTGGAGCAGAAGGAGACGGAGAGCTGCACAGACAAGCAGCAGACGATAGATACGGCCGCAGAACACACGGATGATAATGCACAAGAGGAAGAGGAAGCGGAGGCGCTCTTGTCATGGCCGGATATGCGCCGGCGACTGCGAGAACTGGGCGAGCCCATCACGCTCTTTGGCGAGAGCTTGAAGGACCGCATGACGCGGCTCCGTCGAGTTGAGATGGACGCTGCTACCAGGCACGACGACGAGCTGGGGGCTGGCCATGACATCCGCAATCGCTTCGTCGGTGGCGACGACGGAGACCAGAGAGAGCAGATGGACACAGCGGACGACGCGGCGGAGGACGCTGAGGAGTTTGAGGCGTCGGCGGCTGCTACAGAAGGTGGCAGTGGCAGGAAAAACAAGAGCAAGAAGGAGAGCGCAGCAAATGAGGAGGAAGAGGAGAAAGACGCAGACAAGATGGTGTACAAGTTCTTTAAGGGCATGCTGCAGAGGTGGGAGAAGGACTTGGCCAGCAGACCTGATCAGGTGAAGCGCACGGCACAGGGGAAAATCGCTGTCAAGACCATGAAGCAGTGCAAGGACTACATCCGGCCACTGTTCAAGCTGTGCAAACAGCGACAGGTGCCGTCAGATATTCTGCCGAAGCTGGTGGATATCGTCAAGTTCTGTCGCCAGGGCGAGTTCGTGATGGCGAACGACGCCTACATCAAGCTGGCGATCGGCAATGCGGCGTGGCCGATCGGTGTTACCATGGTGGGTATCCACGAACGCACGGGTCGTGAGAAGATTAACTCGAACAAGCAGGCACACGTCATGAACAACGAGTCCCAGCGCAAATACCTCACTTCCGTCAAGCGGTTGATGTCGTACGCGCAGTCCGTCTCGAATGTGCTACCGTCGAAGCGCGTTTTGTAAGCAACGCGCGCCACGATAGCACAGCATCGAACAGATACATGGAGCTACGCTCCAGTAAATAAGACGTCATTGATGAAGGTTACGTTTATTGTTCGTTGGTTGTTGTTGTGAAGCTAATGACTTCATCCAGCAAGCGCTTGGTAGGCGGGTGATTCGTCAAAGTTAAATCACTAATGGTGGTCACGACCTGGTGGGCCTCGGCCAAAGTTGCCGCCACCACCGCCACGGAAATGCTGGGGCGGACCGCGTTGTTGAAACATTTGGTAGTCACGGTGAATAGCAGCGAGCAGCTCACTCGTAAGTGTGCACGCGATGCGAAAGCTGCGCTCGTTCTCCGCCGACACCAGAATCATTAGCGGTTCATCGGCGTCTTCTGGGCCTCCTTCCTTCGACCCAGAGCCACGACCGCGGACGCGAATCTTGGCATTTCCGCCAGCCTCTACGCTGATACGTTTCATGTTCGATCCTGCAGGTCCAATGATACGGCGCGTGACTCCGAAATCGCTATCGTTTTCGATGCCCACTATAAGCTTCTCCAAGAACGCCGGCTCATTGGGGTCTTTGGGTCCATCGTGGCCACCACTGGATCTACCACCAGGTCCACTCGGTCCTGGCTTACCACGGAATCGCTCAGGGCCTCCAGGTCCCATCGGCGGACCATTCGCTGGGAACGCAACACCACTGCGCTCAGAAAACACATCTGCCAGTTGCTGCGTCACCTGAAGCGACAGCGGACCAACATCCACTCCCTTGTCTCCAATTGCCTGCTTGATCTGTGGGTCTGACGTGGGCAGAGCTGGCGCGTTCAACATGACTGCGAAACGCGCCTGAACAGGGAACGGCGATGGCATGTTCGGACCGTGGCAAAAAGCACCAGGCATCATATTCAGGATTGCAGGAGATACGGCTTCGAAGATGCCCAAAAGGTGTTGGTCCGACAAATTAAGCAAGAACAACGGAGTGCCCGGAGTAACGTGCTGCTGGGCTAGTGCCTCCTGGTCTTTCGCCAGACCAAACAGCATACGACCAAAACACTCGTCGATCGTCTGTGTGGTGCATGTAAACACGAATCCGGGCTGAGTGGCTTTCCACCTCGGCGCGGGTCCGCCGAATCCAGGTGCACCGGGAGCGCCAAACAAGCTCTCCGCCGCCTCCCGCCGCCGAGTCGCTAGCTCTTCTGCTCCTCCTGGAAGCTTTGGTTCATCTTCCACGGACCGGTAGTGCAGCTGAATCTGAGGCTGGTTGAAGAGCAAGCGCACGAGGGCATGGCCCGTTTCCGCGTCCAGCTCCTGACCGTTCAAACTACAATAGAGAAGACGAGCAGGATGTTAGAATCAACATGAACTTTTGTCACAACAAAATAGCATAGATGAACTTCGTACCACTCAGAAACAGCGAGTTGTTTGTTCTCAAACTGTGCGAGCCGCTCCCATGGGCATTCGCAAATTCGAAGCCACTCGATGCCAAACGCGCCGGACCACTCCGACTTCCCGTCCGCCTCGTACGGCACGATACCAGCTGACAGGTCTTCTCCAGCCGACGTATCAATATTAGCCATGGCGCCGTTCACCAGACGCGCCACACCCTGGAAATGCTTGCTCGGTCCAACTGCAAAGAACAAAAACACCTCGTCCGACGTCTCCGTCGCCATCTTGATCTGTTGCGACACAGCCGCAGGGACTGCCCAGCGTCCATGGTGCACCGAGTGTGCCAGATTCAGATAACTGGCCGACGGCACCAAGAAGTACTTGGCCATCTTGCCATCATCCGGCAGTTGCGGGCCTGGAGGTGGTCCCTGCTGTTGTCGTTCTCCTGCACCTTGGAGTCCCGGTCCTCCAGGTCCGTGATGGCCTCCGTGTCTCCCTGCACGCGCCTCTTTCTCCTCCTTCTCTCCCTTCGGGAACGGTCTGAGCTCCTTATCTCCATGAGCAAAGTGGCACTCGTCCCCGAACGGACACGAGCCCATCTTCTCCCAGTGCTTGCAGATTGCGATCTTGAAGAACTCGTTCACTGGCTGCGCTTTTCTGCGCTTGACATTCTCCTCATCTGCCGCTTTGCTCTGCAGCGCGAAGTCCGCCGTCTCGGGGCACTCCTCTCTTGCCAGTTTGATGTGCCTATAGCGGCAGCTGGACCCGTGCGAACAAAAGCCCTGTTTGTAGAAGGCGCACTCGACGCGCTCCTCATCCGGCACGTGTCGGAACGGACACTCGGGCACCTGGCACTCCATGCCCCAGCGGCACTCTGGCATCTTGGACATGTCGTACTGGTGCAGGAACTCGCAGTTGTCGCCCTTCATGCACAGCGCGCGCAGCCAGTGGCGACACACGACGGTGCCCCGCTTGAAATCCTTCTTGACCGTCTGGTGGCCGAACGTGGCGCCGCCGACGCCCACCACGGCGCCGTTGCGGTGCTCACCACCGCCTTCCATGCGGTCGTCGCCGTCCTCGGGCAGCAGCATCTCGAAGTCGAACGACAGCCGCCGCTCCTCCGCATCGCGTAGCAGCAGCCCCAGCACCATTGCTACTTTGCTCCTCGAATAATTTACTTATGAGTGACTCTTCTGATACCAACGTGGAATCAGAGATTAGGTTTTTAAATTCTGGAACGTTCCAGAATTTTAGATTTGGGACGTGCCGGTCATTGGCTCAAATTCAGAATTTATTGGCTCGGAATTTATCAACCAGCGACAATGGCGGCACCGACGAAGGAGTGGCTGGAAGAGTGGCCCACGGTGTGCGAGCTGGTGAACGAGCTGGTGCTGAGTCTCAAGCGCAGGTTCGTCCGTGCTGTATGTGCGCAGTATCAGAGGCTGGGGTGGCGTGGGAGACTAATTGTATGCTCTTGCTGTATACACCAGACAGCTGCGTGGCTCGTATGAGACGGCCAAGATGACGACCAGCGTGCTGAGCAAAGTGGTGTGTGTACACGATAATAATGCAGTGTATATTATACACATCTGACGATGTTGCTATGCTGCAGCTGGAGACGGTGGAGTGGTCAACGGCCGGGGAGATTCTCGAGAAGATACGTCAGCTGGGCCACATGCTCACCAAGGCCCACGCACACGAGCTGGCCATCGGCAACGTGGTGCGTCGCGTGCTGTACATCATCCGCGAGGAGCACTCGAACGCGCTGAAGCTGTCGTCGGCTGACGCTGCGCCCGTGTCGGCTCCGCCCTCGAGTCGCAACAACAACTTGTCGCGCTCGCTGGGCACAATCTTGACGCCGGGTACCGACACAGACCTCTCCATCCCCATTGCAGACCTGAAGCTGGTGAGTTGATGGTTGATTGCCTTGTTGTGGCATTTTTGAGAGCAGTATTGACGGATGTTGCTTCGTTTTTTTTGCTGTAGTCTGTGATGGAGGGCATTGCAGAGCTCGTCGATGAGATTGACAGCCTGCACGTCAATATCGCCGACCAGGCCATGGAGTACATTCACACAGAGTACGTAGTTGCTTCCGTGGCTCAACAGATTAACTACAACTTGCTAACACTAATTTCTGTTTCGTGTGGATTCACAACCAACAGTGAAGTGATCCTGACGTTCGGACTGTCGCTGTCGGTGGAGGCCTTCCTGAAGACGGCCGCTAAGAAGCGCTCGTTCAAGGTGATCGTAGTGGAGTCTGCACCGTCGCTGAACGGCCAGCGCATGGCACACGCTCTGGCGGAGAGCGGTATCCATGTTACAGTTATCCCGGACAGCGCTGTGTTCGCCTTGATGGCACGTGTGAACAAGGTGGTGGTCCCCGCTGCTGCAGTGGTTGCCAACGGTGGCCTTATTGCTCAGTCCGGACTGCAGAATATTGCTCTAGCTGCCAAGAAGTGCTCCGTTCCTGTGGTCTGCGTGGCTGGTCTGATCAAGCTGTCTCCGCTGTACGCACACGACCTGGACGTTCTGAGCGAGCTTCTGGCTCCGTCTAGCATCTACAACTACGAGGACACCGTTGACAACGTAAGGGCTACCATTATCTCCTGCGCTTGTGTGGTTCAGTTCATTCACTGACATATTATCTTCTCTACTGTGTTTGTCGCTGTTAGCTGGAGGTGTTGAACCCGGCATACGACTACGTCCCGCCTGAGTGTGTGAGGATTTTCATCACCAACACGGGTGCTCACCAGCCATCGTACATCTACCGTCTGCTCGCCGAATACTACTCGCCGCAGGACTACCAGCTCAGCTAGATTTGTTAGATGTGATGCCAATACGAAGGAGACGCTTTGCTCTCATTAGTCCAAAATCCAGCGCGACTTGTTCGGCTTAGTGCTGTATAGGAACGGGTGCGAATGGTACATGCGCTGAATGACGGCCAGCTGCTGCGAGACCAGCAGCCCCTCCCCGATAAGGTCGTCCAGGTCTTCTTCAAAACGCTCTTGCTCCTCTTCTTTGAAAAGCGTGCGGTAGGCCTCGAAGAGGTCGCGCAGCTGGTGCAGCAGCAAAATGAGAAATCCAAGATCGCGAACGCCCAGCACTGCCTCGTCACTTACACCGCGGTTCTGTTTGTTGAGTAGACGCTCGATATCGCGCAAGTTGTTGCGCAGGAACCCAGCAATTTCACTAGAGTCGTAGTACAAACGGTCGCTCATGCGCTTGTAGATCATGTGGAAGGCCGAAGTGACCAACTTGTACAGACCACCAAACACGAGAAACGTAGGGATCGTGGCCAGGATCTGCAGGTTCAACTGGTTTGCGTGCATCAACTCGTCGATGGCGCCCATAGCCACCATCAACTCCTTCTTGATGAACTGCACTTGGATCAGCAGCATGCGGACGATGTCACCCGTGATTAGATTGCGAACTGCACCAGCCAGTTGCTTCTCGTATTGTAGTGACACCACCGACATGTCCATCTCGGCCATGATGCGATTCATGTCAGCCTGCGAAACGTTGGGGTTTGTGTCCTTCACGAAATCAGACAGCATGCGGCGTAAGCTCTGCTTCGTGTCCAGCAACGCCTTAGCATCCTGAATCTCTGGCTTCTGGTTCAACACCACCTCTCCGAAGATGGCTTGGAGTGGCTCAATCATGTGCTCATTCAGGAAGTCTTGCAACGCTGCACGCATTGCGGCAATGCCAGCCCGGAACTCCTTTTGATTATTCACCACCCAAAAACCTCCAGCAGTGAGGCAGATCGCCACGGTTGTAACCTGGAGCCAACGTTGGCGGATTTTGGACGGCGGGCGACAAGGCGCCATAGCCGTTTGGAAGCATCGCGAAAACTGTGTCTGCGCAGTGCGGAACACTGCCAAGTTCTTCTCCACTCGGCGCAGCGAGTTCACCACGTCTTCGCTCGACGTGACGCCACTGCAGTCCTTCTCAAAGATGTTTTCATCTGGTATAAAACAATCACCCCGTCAGCACATACACAACCTGAGAGTATTGTACACATCACGTCTCCATCTTACCAAAGTAGTAGGCCGTAAAAATCAACGGATCCTGCGACTTAAAAGCCCCGTGTCCTTTACGTGGCGGGCTGATGCCATTGGTGCTGTACACGAGCTCCAACAAGGCCATCCCCTCTTTCATTCTCCCCGCCAATTGTTCATAATCCGCAAATGGGCTCGAGCACCTCGTCGTCAACTCCTTCAACATGCCAACCTTCCTCTAACAACACAAAAAAATAAAACACACACACACACGCAACACCCATCAATACCCACTCATCTCCCTTCATCACCACTTCATCAACCGTACCAAATGTGCTTCCAGCGTCTCTTCCAAGCTTCGGATCCGTTCCCAGACCGTAATCCGCTCCGCACGAGTCAGAATCCACTGCATCGGTCCTCTCTGCAGGATTTCCCGCACTGTGCGCTTCCTCAACTGCTTCCAGAACGCCACAGAGCGTGGCATGAAGTCGATGGTGCGCACCAAGTCGATCAACGCCGCATGCAGTTGATACGTCGTCACGTGCGTCCACAGCAGCCGCAGCCCGCTCTCGACCACTGTACGCTGCTCTGACGAGTACACAGACACAGTGCTGTTGTCTGCATACAGTCGGTGGTGCTGCAGCAGGTCTGAGACGTCCGTCAGAGCCTTCTGGATGGCTGAAGCTGCACTGGAAGGCACGGGGACGCTGTAGCATTGCGAGACGACGGATAGGGCGCGCGCCAGCTCGTCAGCGTGCGGACAGTGGTCGATGGAACTACGTCCGAGGGACACGAGGTCTGTGGTGACGGCGGAAGTCACGCCTTCGTGCGTCGTAGGCGCCGCCGCAGTGATCGTTTGGTCCATTTTGGCCCTAGTTGGTGGATACGGACTCAGATATTGATTTCCCTCTATACAAGAGACTTAAAATATTCTTTATAAGAAACTTGTAGTTGGTCAGAGTGATGGTCATCGTCCTCAACACGTTGTGTTGCCTTTTTTGCGCACGCGCACTCTCTGCTTCCTGTGAGGTCAGAACTAGGGGACATTACTTGATCAGCCTCTAAGGCCTTCGATTCAGTCGGACTTCGACGACGATGGATGTAGGCGACAACGTGCTGAACGAGCTGGAGATCATGGCGCTGCCGCCGCTGTCCCCGACGATGGAGCGCGCCTTCTCGGAAGCTCTAGCAGATCTGTCCGAGATGGAAAAGGACGACGACCATTCGACGGTGATTAAACTGGAGACGCTGGCTACACGACACGACTGGTCCAAGGATGAAGACGACGCGGACTCGACGAGTGTGAGGATGGCGACGCCCACCCCTTCGACGTCGCGGGGCCAATCGGAAGATTGCGGCATGAGTCCAAGCAAGAAAGACCCGGCGACGTTTAAAGATACAGCAGAAGCCAAGCGAGCGAGACGTTCGGCTATTGAGAAGAAGTCGAGACAGAGGAGACAGGAGATGCTGAAACGCATGAGGGCAGAGGTCAAGCAACTGGAAGAGGTATACGCTGAGATGGCCACGAGAAGAGAGCCAAGAACTGCTGCTGCTGGTCTCAATAGGTCAGATGCGCAGATGCGTGTCTACAGACCATTCTCTTCAGCTTCGATGGGCGAGTTGCAGCGGAAGTATTCGGAGCTGTCGCTGGTTGCCCACGCGCTGGAGGAGGACCAAGTCGCACTTCGCGAATTGTTGCAGACTCACGAAAGCTCCCAGCAGACAGTGAGAAGCTTGTCAGATGAGAAAGAGGCTGAGCAAAGGCTTTGGGACAGTGGGATTCCTCAGAGCTCATCCTTCTCCGTGCAATATCGCCATCATTCCCCGGGTGAGTGCTATGTGATTGTGCGCGAGGCCTACCAGGAGATTGAGAGGTTTTGTGAAGTTGACAATTTTGAAACAACCGGTGCACATTTCATGGGGTGGACGGACAAGCGCAAGGTCGACCATGAATTACAAGCGCTTCAGTTTTGTTTCACAAAGCGATTCCCACTCGAACGTGCAGAGCATTTGCTTATGCAAACCTGGAATGTTTTTTCGAACGGCGCGAAGATGAAGGAGATGGCCTTCGACAGTTCTGTTCGCACGCGTTTTGAGGTACTACAAGTTCTGAACGACAACTTGATCGTTATTCGTCGCGACCACAAGATTCCGACTATGCCGATGACGTTTGCCTCCGTCCAGATTATTTTCCGGCTAGAGACACCCACTGGTTACACAATGTGCAGCCGCACCATTCCAGCACCTGAAATCCAGAAGGCGCTGGAGCCCCACGAGTACTTCTACGACGCCTTTCACTGGTACGCCATACATGTACTCTATGGCCTACTTACTGACAAACATTTCCTAACGTTGTTGCTGCTATTTGTGGTGACAGGACACGCTTCAACCATTTGTACGACGAACTGGGCAACCGCGCAGGGTGCGAAATTGTTGCGGGTGGATCTGTCCAAGATCAAAACCAGTTGCAGTCCAGGTATTGGCTGTTCGAACTCATGTGCTCCGTTTTGCGCTGGGAGCATGCGTGCGTCGCGCCACTGCTGCTGAAACAGATTTGAACAGATCTTCGAGTCACATTAAAGACTGGCTAATTTGCTTTATTACAAGCAACAAACGATTTTGCCTCGCCTGCCGTTCGTTTGGCGAGATCCACTATAAAATACGATTCACACTTGACCAAGACACCACCTAGCAGCGGTTAGAGGGGTTCTTTCGTGCATACTCCAGCATGTATATTGTACGGAGGCCAGAAGTAACTTGTAACCTGCAGCCGCAAATGTATGCCTGGCACTCACATCAACTGTGTGTATAATAAGCCTCAACTGTACGAAAAGAAGCCCATACGCCTCTACACTTGTACCGGTATTACATGTAATACATGAATCATGGGGATAGAGGCAACTACACTGTACCGGTGTACGTCCCCGCCTAATCTGCAAAGGTGGGACCAATAAAGACTGCAAGGTTGCAAGATTCGCACAGGTTTCACATAGACGCAAAATGTACTCAAATCCCATGCACATCTGTACTACCTGTGCGAGGTAAATTGCTGGATGCAGTTGCAAATTAGGCGGGGACGTCTGTACGAACAAACTGAAGGCAACAATAATGATGGTGATTCGTAATCATTGATTACCACGAAGTCTTGTACATGTAATTTCGTGAACCTATTTGAAACTTGGCACGTGATGCTGTCCCCGACTGGATGTGCACAATAGCCTTCCTCTGTGCCCGATTAGTCTTTTTCTGATCTGGTATACATGTATAGTGTACCCGTTCGGATATATATGCGTTGTAGGACACTAGAAATCTATCACCCTGCTCGCGCTCCGCGCGGACCTAAAAACCCTTACTAGAAAGGCATGAACCCTACCGCGCTTCGTGCAGGGTCGGCTCGCTTCGCTCGCTGGACGCAATGTTTATGTTTGTCGGATTATATGTATACAAGGAGATGCTCCAGTCGGGGACAGTAGTCACTCTCTTGAAACGGACCACACAAGCCTTACAGATGTTATCCTCGTCCTTGATTTACTTTATTTTCGCAGCTGCTCTCTGCCCGCTTGCTTCAGAGCTTGCCAGATTCAGGCATTGCGCATCAGCATCAATAATTGGCTTACCGGTAGACTGTGAACCGTTAGAGCCGCCGTTATCTCCGAGCCCATTTCGGAGATGGAAATGAGAGACGATGTATCCGTTGCGGTTGAAGTGGCGATCGGCCCTGCCAGCGACGACTATGCGGCTTCGATGAATGTGCAGGTGTGCACGCCACCCCCTACTGTGATGTCATATACGCCAAAGAAACAAGCGAGATACCAGGACGAGATCGGAGGCATAAGCCCAAGCGCAAAATACCCAGCCTTCAAAGATGCTGCTGAAGCCAAACGATCCAAACGCTCGGCTATTGAGAAGAAGTCGAGGCTAAGAAGACAAGGCATCCTTATGCGCATGCGAGGTGAAGTGAAGTAAAGCAGTTGGAGCACTTGTATGCTGACATGGTCAAGAGGAAGGACGCAGGTGTCGCCGGTCTGGTTCAATGGCGCAGCCTCGGCAGCTTGTACGGCTCCAATGTGGGCCAGTTGCAACAAAAGTTCTCGGAGCTAACGCTGGTTGTACATGCACTTGAGCAAGATCAAGCAGCTCTTCAGCAGCTCCTGCAGGAGCTCGAAAGTTTTCACAGAACTGAGAGGAACTCGAGGCCAGCGGAAGACGCTTTCGCAATTTGGGACAGCGGTGTACCTTCGAGTTCGTCTTTCACGGCCAAGTTTCGCCCACTTTCTATGACTGAGGGCTATGCACTTGGGCGCGAGTCCTACGAGGAAATCCGGAAATTTACCGAAACTGAGAGCTTTGAGACAACGGGGGCAAGCTTCATGGGCTGGACGGACAAACGCAAATATGACCAGAACGCGCAGGCACTGCTGTACAGCTTCACCAAGCAATTTCCACTCGAGAACACAGAGCATGTCTTCGCAAAGAGCTGGAATACTTTTTAGATGGCCCTAAACTGGAATATTTGGCCTTCGACGGTTCTGTCCAGAGTCGCTTCGAAGTGCTGCAAGTACTGAACAACGATCTGATGGTCATCCGTCGAGACCACCGGATGCCAAGATTTCCAATGACCTTCACCACGTTCCAGATCATGTTTCGACTGCAGACCCCTACGGGATACTCGTTGTGTGTGCGCACGATCCCGTCACCAGAAATCCAAAAAGCGCTTGAGCCCCATGAATACCTGTTCGACGTCTTCCATTGGTACGCAGCCTGCTTATTTCTATTATTTTTCATTGCAACTGTAGGTGCTGGGAAATGGGCTCTTACAATGTTTGAATGCAGGACACATTTCAATCGGCTGTACAACGAATACGACGAGCCAGCAGGCTGTGAAATCGTGACGGCTGGGTCCCTTGGCGATCAGAACCGACTAAAGTCCAATTACTGGTTGTTTGAGATCGTTTGCTCGGTGTTGCGCTGGGAGAGTTCGACCATTGCACCCTTGTTCTTACTAAAGACCTGAATACAGCCCTTGCTGCATCAATGCAAACAGACAACCCCCTCGGTACTTTTTTCAGCCCTATTTGACCAAGCGTGCCAGCGCTACGCGGTGGTGGGTTTGGGTTTGATCCCAGTCGTGTGGACCGGCCCACCTCCGCTTCGCTCCAACGGGGTTTTATTTCACATGCAAATGTCAACCTTCAAACACCGGTCAGCACATAATTATTGTGAATTTCGTCTAAATTTACCAAATCGGGTCAGTTCCCGGATTCCTACGAAACTGCACATATACAAATTCGTAAATTCCAATGGCGAAAACATATGGTAACGTGGGCACCTGTTAAGTACGATTCGTACTTAGCGTAAGTTTGATAGTCAATCCAAGTGTCAATGGCGATTGGCCGGCGATTTGTTTCTTTCGACCTGGTTGGAAATTAGAGAAGAACACACAATAACATATAATCTTATCGAAATTGTTTTTTGGTCGCTACATAGTATGTGCATGAATAAGCGGTACGAACGTTTTCATAAATTTATACCCTTTCACAATACATAAATATTAGGAAGTGAGTGGTGTCAACAGCTAAATGGGGCTCACCAGTGGGGTTGCGATCATTCAACCCACCTACGACTGACCCAATATGTGCTATTGATGATTACGTCAGACTTTAGCACTTTACTTGCAAACCACTCGCTCAACAATTCACGCATTCATCCAACTATTTTCCCACTCAACCATTCACCCGCTCACGCGTAATAAAGTAAAGCTTTGAATTCGTCGTGTGTACACATTTCTGCTTCCTAGCTGCGCAAACGATATGCCTATAAACAATGTTGTTCGTGTAGACTCCGTTTTTATTCCTCTAAATCGCGTTCTCGATGGTTGCCTTATCGCGCATCATTTTCACCCCAACAATGATTTTCGGAATAAGCCCGAGCTTCCCCTGTGTTCTCCCTTCATAATCGTTGCGTGAATGGCATGACCTTAAGCTCAACGAACCGGAGACATATACCGTTGCCGAGTCCAAACGTCAAGGTTTTAATTCCATGTCATCACGATAGAAATGCCTTTCTTGAGTATCAGTCTCTGTGGTTCTTTTTATTTTAATGCGCACCGAATAAAACAACTTCAGCACAAAAAATCTCTTGTTATTGTCGTCCGCTACTGAATCGGACGAAAACTATTCGTCAGTCGTGTCTAATAACCGGTTTCTGACCGCTTTATAATGCGGCGAGACACCCTGCTGGCTGTTCTTCATTTATTTAGTAGTCGTCGGTCGTTACACCTAGTTTGACATGTCGATGTACATCAATCTTATGAAACGTCTTCATTGAATTTGGCGGGAGGGTTGTCAATCAGCATATTGCTTGGAATTGTCATGAACTTACTGCCAAGAGCTGGGTTGACGTCGTGTCAACCCTCTGTTGTAGTATGTTCACGCACTGTCGCTTGAGCCTCTTGAGAGAATCTTGTACAGAGAGTACACTCCTGCTCTGCATTGTTATCCCTCACACGTTACTCCCCAGCTATGGCGTCGGCCCCTCTACTCGTTCTTGAGCTTCAAGTGCAGTCAACTCTATTTTTCAGCCAGTAGTGTCGGCTTTACTGTCTCCTCAGACGCAGTTTCTTACCTTGCGGATCCCCCGGTCGGTTAAAGGCTGCATTTGCGGTTGTGGTTTCGAGCAGCACGTCTTGAATTTCCACGCACGTTTTACGGCAGTCCGACCTATGTTTCCGAGCATAGTAACCTGAATGCGTCAGACATGAAGACCAAGTATACTGTCCATTTCGACAGCAGAAGCTGATAACGTCTTCATACTGCTCGGGTATGCGTGCTCCCATCAAACTATGCTGAGGATATATCTTACGCCTCCGACCGTTTTGAAGTTGGAGCAAAATTTGTAAAACAAAATGGTGCAGCTAGTGTATAAATATTGGGCTGCCAGCCTAGCGGATGAGCTTGAGGCGATTTACTTTGACTTGCACAGGTTTATCCTGCCCTGATTGGTTGAAAGTGGCTTGGCTCAACATTTGCAAATACATTTATGTATCAAAAATTTGTTTTGGTCAGAGTGGAGCAATACGCCGAAGGCTCTTTCGACAACGTTCCCCAATTATGCCAGGCCTACCGTTTACTCGAGATAAGTATAAGGCGCTACCAAAAGTATTGGGCTATCTGTGAGTAGCGATGGGGGCTAGTATACATGCACGCAGCGCATCCTGCTTGTGGTCTCTTGTCTCCATTTATTTATCTAACGAACCGTATGATATCAATCAAGTACGATTGATCTCACTTAAGTACGTTTAATATTAGCCAGTCACAGTTTCCTTCTCTACGCTCGCCAGCTAAATCGTATTTTGGCCAATCCAAATGCCGCACTTTCTGATGAGATTTCGTGACGGACGGACGGACGGACGATCACAGTGTTCCCGTAGATAGGGTTAGATTGCGTTGTTGTGGTGTTGTGAACGCTGTGCGCGGTTTCTCTCCGTTACTAGGTTATCCTTACTCGGCATGGACCGGCCACTATTTGATCTCCTACGGTTCCCGTCAAGATTTGTATGCGTCGGAATGAATGGCCCCCCTGCGCGAAGGACGCGTCGAGCTTGGTGGCGGCGGCATGTATTGCATTTTTGTTTTTAGTACAAATCCAAAAAGGTCAAGAACAAATCCCCAAACGGAATACACCAAAAAAAATTGGGAATAGTAGGTTTGTTTTGGCGCGTGCTGTTCTTCTAGCTGCTTCCAGCAGCGGATTTCACCGGGTGATACAATCTGAAACGAACTACAATTTGGAACGGTACAAAGCCTATTATTAGATATGATTTTTGGACGTGCCTGTTGATCTGTAAAGTCGTATGCTACCACTCCAGTTGCGTTGACGTGGGAGAGGAAGCCAAAAGGAAGCCTCTCTCTTTTCAAAACAAGCAAAACGTCGTTGAGCTATGGTCATTCAAACCGTACTTGCTCGGAAGACATCAAGCCAAATGGTGACAAAGTTGAAGCGAGCGACACAGAAGGCAAATCGAGCAGAGCTCTTCGCTGATGCAACTCGTTTGATAAAAGAAAAAGGGATATCGTTTGCGAAGACAGCTGCTTCGTTCGACGTATCGACGACGAGTCTACACCGCAACGACGAAAGTAGCTGTTGGTGCCAAGGCTGGGCGCAAGCCGATCCCGACGAAGAAGGTCATCGAAGTGATACCCAAACGTGGTATCTGCATGACCTACGACGAACTTCGTATTCTTGCCCGTCAATTTGCGTTGAGCAAAGGGACACCTGCGCCGTTTTTATTCCCATCAGCGAGGGTTGCCCTCGCGCTTTGTGGGTCGGCATTGAGGTCATATAACGCGCAAAATATCGCAAATCCTCGACATAAAGCGCTACACGATGTATACGGAGGAGAGGATTTGATCATCTCACTCCAATCTGCAGGAAGCCATGGGCGGGCGGAGCCCAAAAGCAATTTGGAACTGCGCTGCAACGGGGTTTTGACCTCAGGGGAGAAAGTCACCGTGAGTTATCTGCCAACATGGACACGGCAGCGGAATGAGACCGGCTAGAAACCAAATTTCAGCGAAGGTCGTCTTCTCATTCGACACGCCAGCCATTAAAGTATCGGGGCGAGGATAGTGAGGGGGGGGGGTTCGCACCCGGGATTACCAAATTTGTAAATTGAACGGAGTAACATTCGATCGTAAAGGCCTTGAACCAAAAGGGCCTATGCGTCTTACAGCAAGGCCAAGAGAAAACAATCGCGTCTTAGAAAAAATACTGCGCCGAGGCTACATCAAGGTGTGCGGGGTAACGTTGTAGCATTCACTGGAGCAATGGAAACCAATCTTGATCTCATTGAGATTGAATACAGCAATATCAACTAGATATCGGCACAAGATCTCAACACGATGTTGAAACGATGGGGTGCTTTGGAATCAGCATGGCATCAAAAGCCAACATCAAGGGCCCTGGCCAGAATCAGATGTCTGACCCCGTACAGTCAGTCACCCATGCCAGTACTGGAACATCGGTGTACTCGTTTCGTTTGTGTGTTTGAGAGCGAACAGACAGCGAACACTGTGTACCAAGCATATCTGCAGCAAAATGAGGAGCTCATGCATGATGTTCCACACACCTACATGATTCGACTGACGCTGGTGACTAACTGCGAGTGGGGCATCACTAGACAGAAGACGTATCGATCAGCAGCTGTAATGGAACGAGCAGTTTTGGAGCGTCAGCTGCACATCTTCGGTTTCAAGTCTGAGCTCGTAGTAGAACAAGTGGGGGAGCAGCTAAATCAGATCACATGTATGACGTGTATTTTGTGCACCGGCGCGGCCGTATGTACATAGGTAATATAAAGCTGTTCGCGAATCAACTCGGAGAGAACGAAAAGTGCGATGCTTCCACTGCGGCCTGACAGGACACTTCAGCAAAACATGCGATAGAGAACCAGAAAGCGGTCAACGAAATACTCTTAGAGCACACTTCAGACCCAGCGATTCAACCCAGCGACAAAGAAACTCAAACCGGAACGTACTAAATAGTCTGACCGATCGACAAAGTGAGTATCGACGACGAAGAGGGCTGGGCACTAGACGGTTTGCTACAAAACAAATAGGCGAGTATCAGGCTGGGCCCCAGCTTCAGGCCATCGACACCAGCAATACTATTGCCAATTTAGTAGAGTTTTGGCAGTTTAGTAGAGTCGAGGTTTAGCCAATGCTAAGTTCCGGGGTATGTAGATTGGTGGATAAATTAATGGGTGTCATTTACCACAAAAATTGCATGGATCGATTGGTTCAGTTTACTTTTAGCCCAGCCAACAGCTCAACTAGTGGGAAGCCGCGGTAATTCCAGTGATGAAGAGCTGGATCATGCTATTCAGTGTGTTCTCGCTAGCGAGGCGGCTGTGACGGTCGCTAAAAGACCAATATCGGCTACAGTACACTATGCAAGTGGGCCACCGTCACAAAAGTAGGAGTGGCGCAGCAGCCACAACGTCGTGGTCCAGCCCCCTCTTGCTGCCCGAGACTGAGCAAAGTTTATTCGAGTAGGTAGTTGCTCGGCAGCAGATTTGAGTGCCAGTCGCCCGCCAAGAGATCGTTGCGAAGGCCTGCGCAGTTGCTGAGATGATATTCGGAAGAAGAGTTAAAGAGGGTTGGTGTCCTCGTTTTCTCTCGCGATATCCTGCACTAGCTTCGCGTACCGCTCCAAATCTGTCATGCATTAGAAATAATGTAGACTATGGAGCTGTGTGGACCCTTTTTGGAACAATGGCTAAGCTTACAATCGAGGGAAGCCTGGGCGGCAACCGCGTGTTCAACGTTGGCGAGACTGCGTTCGAGACACGCAAGAAGAGCAAGAAGGTTTTCGTGCTTCGGGGGCCCAAGAACGCACAGACAACGGAGGTCTCTGCCAACTTCCACCTCACTGTTGTTGCCTGCGGTAGCGCTAGCGGGTTCGCGGTGCCGCCCGTGTTCATTGCACCGGGAAAGACTGTTCAGCTCGATATACTGGACACTTGCGTCGTCCCAGGAGCTTCCATCACTACGACGGAGTCTGGTTTCATGAGATCGTCTCTGTTCGATACATGGCTACGCTTTTTGCGTGTTCGGTGCCAATACCGATTTGACGACCTCTGGTTCTCGTGATGGACGGGTGTAGCTCTCACTACAGCCCGTCTATTTTGCAAGCGGCTGGCGATATGCAAGTACTCCTCGTCTACCTTCCTGCTAACGCTACCCACCTCTTCCAGCCACTCGACGTTGCGGTGTTTGGCTCATTCAAGGCGAAGCTGCGTGCTCTACTAAGCGGTTTTTCGGGTGATAGTGGCTCCGTCACGATCAACAAGACCATGGCACTACAGCTGACCAGGCTGGCGTGGCAACGTGCAACTTCTCGACCAACATTGCCTCCTGCTTTCGAGCGTGTGGACTGTACCCACCGTCACTTCCTCGCATGGCGGAACGACTATGCAATTTTGAGCGAAAGGGACGCCGAAGGACGTCAAGGTGGCGTTGTGTCTCAAGGTGAATGGCACCGTGCAGTATGAACTCCTGGTACTACCGCCACCACGAGAGAAACGGCGTGTCGTACGTACCACTGCAACGTTGGCAGAGCAACTGCTGGCCTACAAGTCGCTCTAGCAAAATTGAAGAAGCTGAACACGCAAAGACGACAGGGAAGCGTGGCCTATTGAAGCAGAAGACCAAGCAGCAAGTGAAGGAGGTGCGCAAGAACGAGGAAGGGGGGATGACGATGGCTGCATACCATTCTGCCGTTTACGCAATATGGATGTCAAGAAAAGCCGAACCAGATTTTCTGTGGGCACTCTCGAGATTAAAAATCGTTATGGAAGAGCAGTCGGTGCCAATGTCCAGAGTCATACGTACAGATATAGATCTCACATGTACAAATGCTACAGAGACCGTGCTCACCTTGTCTGTGAAATTGCTATATCGCTGGCGTATCCAGCGCAACGTGCTGTTCAAGTTCACAGAATAATTGATGTCGATGTTGCACCGGGCACCAGATCCCTTATCCTAAGAAGACGAAGACAATGCAAGTTGTCATTGTGGTGAAGCTCATCAAGAAAACCAACGGCGATCTTGTTCTGTTAATCGAGATCGACAACCGTCGATCTTCGGAAGAGTGACACCCACAAGAGTGACCAAGAAGAGAACGTCAGTTCGACCCTGCCCAATTCGATCCAGTTGATGGGTATCGATTTTGGCAGGCGAGTGATCATACGATTTCACGATCTTGTCATCTCGCGATCTTGATATAGACCCCACAATCTTGGTCACACTGATTGCGCAAATAGTCAGTAAAGAGCCGCTACGACTGCAGGTGTTCAAGGAATTCAGAGAGAGTATTCAGGGCCCGCTAGGAAGCGCAGCAAAACACAGGACATGTTGTAGGACCGATTAACATTTAATTCAGAGTCGAATTTGCCTTC
Organism: Phytophthora podocarpi; assembly: GCA_001314375.1. Taxonomy (NCBI): domain Eukaryota; phylum Oomycota; class Peronosporomycetes; order Peronosporales; family Peronosporaceae; genus Phytophthora; species Phytophthora podocarpi. Next base: position 569 of record LGSN01000170.1, on the reverse strand, counting down.
TACTTCACAAGCAACCGAACCGCCCTGAATTCACTGCTTGGCCTGGCAGTCCGTCTGCCCTCACTTCAAAACCCCGCTAAAGGAAGCGGCAAACATCGTAAAGGAAGGGTTACACATCCGCACAAGGCACCCCAGGCCCAGTTCAACTCTGGCATTCGAGCCGCGATCTTGACGAATTAAGATCGCTTGCAGACTTGACCCCCAACGGCTCAACGTGAAGAAGTTTCCGCGCTGCTGCCACAAGTTCCCGCTACCCGCCCGACCGTCCAAGACCTCAGCACCAAGCGTCTTCTCTGAGATCACCCGAAGCGTGATCCCGCCCTACCGACGGGTACACAAGATGAGCAAGGTTTCAACTATTCCCACGGATATCGGAGTACCCCCTCCGTTAGTCGGCAGTTCAGGCGCTGTGTGTGAGAGAGATCTGCGATCTTACAAATTTCGCAACCCGCTACACCACAATAGCTTCATGGGCAAGTATGACGATTCGATAAATGCTGTCACTGAGTGTGAGTATTGAGGGTAACCGGTCTGATAACGGTCAGTAGCCGTGAACCGGTTAACCCGAA
>LGSN01000169.1:0-52246 GCA_001314375.1 Phytophthora podocarpi | reverse complement strand
TATGTGCAGATTCAGACTATTCGTAGTGCTCTTAGTTGCACGTGCAAGAGGTATACGCATTCTGGATGGGTTTGCTCACATGTGGTTGCCTCGTTGCATCTACTGGGGAAGATTAATATCGAACGAGCGTTGCAGACAATCCCAATGCATGGACAACGAGGCCGTCCCAGATCAATAGGGTGCGGGGTGCAGCGAGATGGCGCTACAGACGCGTATGACATCGATCGCATCATTGATATCTTCAGTAAGCAACCCGGGAGGCCTTTAAAGTGGCCAACTGTTGAAGAATTCGATGTTGTGGACAGTGGGATCACTGTACCAGCCCGTCGAGTGGGTCAAGTGGCTGCTTGTCGGCTATCTCCTCAGGACGGCGTCTACATTTGGACTGCAACGTTTGTAGATGGAGGTAGAGCCGAGTACAAGGTGGAGGAACTGGTCCATGCGATACGCCGAGCTCGTGATCTTCAGGTTGCTACCTTTGACAGAAGCACATTTCATTGAACTACACCTTTTGCATACAAGTTTGCGTAACATATCGCTCCAGCCGTTGTGACTATTATGGCAGCAGATAATCCGAGTTCTTGCTCTATATGGATATGTACAGCTTTTCAGTATTGACTTTCTGTCGCGTTAGGTTCGCAACAGATAATCCTGGTTCGCAACAGGAATTCAGCATACGTGATAGGTTCAGCACCTGGGCAACAGAAATTAATATTATTCCAGAAGTCATTCGTAAGCGATTGCAGCACCATTGGCTGGAGAATAATATTGAAGAAGACAAAGAGTATTGCTTGAAAATTGCTGTCGATGACCAATGGAAGAAATTACAGCTGGAGGTCATCATAGCTGCCGTCGAGACAGTAAACATGCTGCACCAAGCGAACTCTTACCTCTTCACGTTCACCAGATTGATGTAGGCGAGATACTATTCTTCGTCAGAGCCATCCACGTAGGCGAATATCAGCGGGCTGCTCCACTCCATCGTTGCTTCAGTGGTTAAAAGATCCGTTTGTGAATCTTGATCTAATTGGTTAATCATTTAGTTAAGTCTTGGGTGAGTTCCTCCCGGTGGGAGTTGGCCTCCTTGACATCGATGTATCCTAAAATTCGAGGTCTTAAGCGACTTTATAAGACCAAAGATAAGTCCAACCGCTGGAGATGCTCTTAGAGATGGGCTATCACTCAGAATTACCCTTCGCCAAGCAGCGCAAAAGTCACTCCGTTGTCCGCCAGCTTGATTGTGTAAAGTTGTGTATATTTCTACCAATAACAAGCAAACTTACAATGGTCGCCAGCTTTCCATCAATTTTCCTAGATCAGTGAGCCTTATTTATGACTCGGAGAGCCATCTATATGAGCTGGTGAAGTTAAGGCGTGGGTTAAGACCTACCGCTGGAAGCTTAAAACTTTTGCCCAGGTCTTAACGCGTTGCTTAAAGGTTAAACCACCTTTGAGACTTGTCGTTGGAGATTGTCTCAGCGACTTGGAAGAGGACCTCCTCAACTTTCCTTTCTGTGGTGCACATGTATTTATGTACAGACCACAAATTACACTGAACATAAGCAAGCCGCTCTATCGACTGGAGCTCCTCGGTCGATTGTGTCAATCGGCTGATTGCCATTATCCGCGTTTGTGATGGCGTCTTCGAGTGTGGAGCCCGCGGTGCAGCAGCTTCTGAGCCAGCATGAGTTCCTGGAAATTATAGAGACTGGCGAGGGTGAGAACAAGCGCGTGCGTGTCAAGTGCCAGCTGACGCAGCACGAGATGATGCCGCGCGTCGACATCATCGAGACGCACCTCAAGTCCAAGAAGGTCCTCAAGGCCAGGGACTGGTACTGCCACGATTACTCGCAGTACGAGCCGTACATTGTGCCGCACCGCAGGCTCTCCAAGAGCTTGTTCTGCAATGTCACTGGCACAGTTCTTAACCGCATTCCGTCGGAAGTAGAGAAGCACGTACAAGGAAAACGGTACAAGCGAATGAAGCAGCACGTGCAGATCAAAGTCACCAAGAGCGCGGACGACGAGGACGAGGAGATGCAGGCCATCAGAGACTTTGACGCGGACGCCTTTGAGTTTGAGAACAGTCAGGTTGTTTACTCGGACGATGAGGAGGGAGAAGAGGGAGCTGGAGATGGAGAAGACGAGGAGCTGGACGGAGCCAAACCCAAGAAGGGCAAGAAGCAGGAGGAGGAAGAGGAGGACGACATGGCTGACTTGTATCCGGACGATGAATCGGACGAGGAAGAGAAGACCAAGGATAAAGACGGCGACGAGACGATGGAGGAGAAGCCCAAGAAGAAACGCCCTGCTAAGGGCAATTCGGTTCCGAAGAAGACCCGGCACCAAACAAAGAAGGCCAAGAAGACGGACTAAAAGCTGTGTGTAGAGGGTGACTGACACACACAAGACGCTGACAGCCGAGTAAATAATATAGATTCCCTTCTGCACGAACAAGAGCGCGCTTGGCCAGGGTCTGTGCGTCAAAAAGGTGATATTGATGCTCCCAACTTAATCTTAACAGGCTACAGGTTACAGGCTCGCATTAATGCGTGCTCCTTCCTGATGCTACATTTCGTTCGCAACTTATGCCACAGCCTCGGTTTCGACAGGCGCCGAGTGCGTCACCTTGACGATGTATGGCGTGGACTTGTGCGCGTGGTACGCCGGCTTGCCCTTCAGTCCAAAGCTCTCGAACAGCTTCTTGTCCTTCTCGAACGCTGGGTTGGCCGTCGTCAGCAGCGTATCGCCGTTGAAGATCGAGTTGGCACCAGCCATGAACATCATGCCCTGCTCCGAGTCCGTGAAGGACATGCGGCCAGCGCTCAGACGCACCATGGTCTTGGGCATCAGGATACGTGCAGTCGCAATCATACGCGCCATGTCGGACGCCGTGACGGGCGCAATGTCCTCGTCGAAGAGCGGCGTGCCCTCCACCGACACCAGGGCGTTCACCGGCACAGACTCCGGGTGCTCGTCCATGGTGGCTAGCGTGTGCAGCAGACCGACACGATCGATCTTCTCTTCGCCGAGACCCAGGATGCCGCCGCAGCAGACTGAAATACCGGCCTTGCGCACGTTCTCGATGGTCTTGAGGCGGTCATCGTACGTGCGAGTCGTGATGACCTTGGCGTAGTGCTCGCGACTGGTGTCCAGGTTGTGGTTGTACGCCGACAGTCCGGCCTCCTTGAGCTGCACGGCCTGCTCCTCCGTGAGCATGCCGAGCGTGCAGCAAACCTCCAGGTCCATGTCCTTGACCTGGCGCACCATGTCCAAAATGTGCTTGAAGGCATTCTTCTTGCCCACCTCACGCCATGCCGAACCCATGCAGAAGCGCGTGCTGCCAGCCAGCTTGGCACGACGCGCCATCTCCACAACCTCTTGCACCTAGAGAATACCACAACATTATTTTTTACAACGCTGATGAGTAATCACGTCAAAAACTCCGACCTATTTTCGACACCTCACCCACCTTCTTAGTCGGTTCGGGCTTGACGAACGTCTTGTGGCGAGACGACTGGGAGCAGTACTTGCAGTCCTCTGTGCAGCCGCCTGTCTTGATGGACAGCAGCGTGCACTGCTGCACCTCCGTCGGGTCGAAGTGCATGCGGTGCACGGTGGCGGCCTTGTACACGAGCTCTAGCAGCGGCTGGTCAAAAATGGCCTGCACCTCCTCCTGGGTCCAGTCGCGGCGCACCTCGGACGACAAGCCGGGAACCGTTAGCGATACGGAGGCCACCTGCGATTGGTGACGGGCCACCACGCGGGTGGAGGAGGATGCGGCGGACACGGCGAGCTTGCGGAACATTGGCTTGAGGCTGAACGAGCAGCTTGGGGGTCGGCACGGCGTTTTTGTTTGTGAAACAATGCCACCAGAATCGCAAGGTTCGAGATATGCTTAAGTGGTGTTATGAAGTACATGGCGGTCACGGCTCTTCACGATTCACTTAAATTCGGTACACTGTATGTACATGTATGGTGTCAAAAATGACAAGCATTAAGTAGCGGTATGAAGTGGTGTGAAGCATCGCTCTGAAGGTGTCGGGTGAAACACCGCATCCAAACAGTGCAAGATGAAGATTGGCAAAGCTGGGCTGAGCTGGTATGAGACTTTGTCGCGACAATAGAGACTTGAATTGACGCAGAAAGAGATCGACTTGTTAAGGGGTAAGGGGGAGACCGTAAGATTTAGAGCCGAAAACGACGGTCGATGAGGTCGATGCCGCGAAGATCGCTTTAGCCAGCATGATTGCCCCTTTTCGCACTGCGAGTATTCATCTCGTGTGGGTTCTTTTACGTTCTCAATGACGTCAGTCACTGTGCGCTGACGCGCCGGTGTCCGAACATGCAAATCTCTGACGCTTTCAAGGGCGAGTATCAGCTGCAGTCGACGTCTTCTTTGCGGAAGGTCTCGACGAAGCGGCGCCACTTTGAAATTGGTGACGCCGAGGTGCAGTCTGGGGAGAGGTTTGTACATGTATCACGCGTGGTCGTACCTCGGGGTGCTCGGTGTACTGTACACTTGTACACTGTACAAGTGCTTGGGCTAGGGCGACCTTTTGCTGTCTGTGCGGTTTTCGTAGCTCGGTGCGCAAATTCGAGAGCCATACAAGTACATGTACTTTGATGTGTACCGGTACCGGTACTGGTATTTGTGTAATTTATTATTGGTGCGGTAAATTACGAGTGAGTACAGTAGACCTTTTATTGCGCAACGCTGTTCATGTTGCCGAGTACCTAGTACACCGGTCGTGTCGGCGAAGACTCAGGTTGGCCCTAAGACTGGGAAGGCCACCAGCGCTCGGTTTGCAGAGCAACGCGTGCCTAGAGTAGCGTCAATTAAAAGCAGCGGAGTAAAGCGACAAGTTGAAGTGGCATCCACACAAGGAGATGTAACCTCTCTAAATCGATACCATATTCACAACGCAACGTTTCTTCAAAGTAATATAAGCATATAAGCAGCCGCGTAGACTTTGGCAGACAAGGAAGAATGCACCCGTCCGCTATGGGGAGTCATGGGCGCCAGACGCTGGACTCGCTGTACCCTCAGGCACGCAAGCTCCAGTTCGAGCTGAAGATGCAAATGAGCTACTTAGACTCTGGTCGCACGGGCGGCAAGACGGACGCGGAGGTGCAGGCCGAAGCTCGCGGGAACTTGAACACTCTAGAGCAGTTGCTGTGGCAGCTGGACTCGCTCGTGCAGACGAGCGCCAAGCCCGCGGAGAGGGACACATGGATCAAGAAGCTACAGCAGTTGAGGAGCGAGACCCACGCATTGAGCAGCACATTGGAGCAGCATATCTACAGCGTCAGCCGCCGAGCGATGGAGGCGAGAGAGAGGGAGAGTCTCATGAGCAGACGCAACGCCGTACGAGGCTGGGCATACGTGGACTTTTAAGTCGAGACCATACTGACTTTATGATGCTATTCTTGCTGTTTGAACAGGGCTTTGACAGTGGCAATGGGGCCATGTATGCGGCGCAGGAGTCTGAGAGTCTCCAGCGGTCCTCGCAGATGGTCTCGGACTTGACGGGTCTGTCACAGTCGATTCTGGGAGATCTGGGGGAGCAACGCAACCGGATGAAGGTGCGTTTTGTGCTGTTACTGAGTGGAGGGGAAATGGTGGAGGTGACTGAGAGGTTGTTGCTGTTTGTTGTTTGGCAGAATGTGCGCACGAAGCTGCTGGATATTGCGAATAGATTAGGGCTGTCCAGCTCGCTGCTGCGGGTGATCGAGCGGCGAGACACAGTGGACTTTTGGATCGTGATAGGCGGCATGATCTTCACGCTCGTGTTCCTGTACGTGTGCTACGCGTATGCGACCCAGAGCTAGTAGAGTTTATTCCAGCAGATTTATCAGCGTTTTGATACTGTGGAGAAATGATCGGACCTCTCGTCACAAATATCCTAATTTTCAACCAATCACAGTCCGTCTCCTTCTGTTTTGTAATCGCTCAGCTCAAGACTTCCTGGAGGCATGCCCCACTCGGACCGCTCGGGCGGTCGCAGCGCCCGTCGCTCCCGTCGCTCTCCCTCGCGCTCACGGTCGGCGTCGCGTTCTCATAGATCCTCGCGCCATCGCTCCTCTAAGCGGTACAGTCCGAGTCGCAGCCGCAGCCGAGAACGGTCGCGCCGCGCAAACCGCCACAGTCGCAGTCATCGTCGTCACCGCTCGCGCTCTCGCTCGCGCTCCAATGATCGACACAAGCGCAGACGACGCGACAGTGATGACAAACGGACTCGTCGTCGCTCGCACGCCAGGTCTGCGTCTGAATCCAAGAAGAAGCAGCAGAATGATACGATAGAGAAGAAGGAGACGACGGCTTCGTCGCAGGATTCCAAGGCTGAGAAGGAGACAAAGAATGTGGCAGTTGACGGGCAGAAGGACCACATTGCTGAGGGTGAAGATGTGGCTGCGGTGGAGCAGGAGGCGCAGAAGGTCGCAGTGCAAGAGAGTAAGGGGAAGGAGACTGCAGTAGAGGAGGAGAAACAGACGAGTAACGCTGTGGATTTGGAGTCTGTTGAGAAGCAGGAGGAAAAGATAGAGGGGAAGAGTGCGTCGAGTCCATCGAAGCCAGCACTGGATGTCAGCTCGATCAAGAAAGATATTCTGAAGGCGTTGGCGGACGCGAGAAGCACGATCGCGGTGATTAAGAAGAATGGCACGGGTGATTGCGTCGCGACAACTCTGGCATCGACACCAACACAGGCTTCTGTGGAAGTAGAACAGGGAAAACAAGAGCAGGACGGGGTGTCGCCGAAGAATCAGACAACAGAGCTGCTCAAGGCTCCACAGAAGATAGTTCCGCCGCCCAAGAAAACTGTTACAACGGGAGCTACCTCTGCGGATGATTTTGACATGTTCTCGATGGCGGCTCTAGACGACCACGATGATGCGATGAACGGAAGTGCCGGTGTGGCTGCCATCACGGTGGACGAGGTGTCGCTGCAGTCGAACTGCGACGATGCAGAGGGGTATTACTTTACCACTATTGGAGAGGTGCTGAATGGGAAGTACCGCGTGCTTGGTACTGTTGGCAAAGGTGTGTTCTCCACAGTGCTGCGTTGTCAATGCATTACTCCTTTGAAGACTGCAGGCAGTGGAGCACTGAACGTGGTAGCTATCAAGGTTATTCGAAACAACGACATCATGCGCGATGCTGCACAGACAGAGCTCAAGCTATTGAATGAGCTGGGGGAACGCGACTCACGTGACAAGAAATATTGTATTCGGCTGCTAGATTCGTTTTCTCACCGCAACCACGTCGCGATGGTGTTCGAACCGATGCAGATGAACGTCCGCGAGGCCATGAAGAAGTTTGGCGGGAAGGGTGGCATTTCAATCCAGGCTGTACGCGTCTTCAGTAAGCACCTGTTGATCGCGCTCAATCATTTAGAGTTATGCGGAGTGATTCATGCTGGTAAGGGTGGAGGCTACCAATGTTTGTGACTGACAATGTGTAGATCGACGGCTTACCGCTGAATGTTGTTGTATACTTTTAAACTGTGCAGATATTAAGCCTGACAACATCCTGCTGGACGAGAAGCAAACGACGATCAAGCTTTGCGACTTCGGGTCCGCGTTTAAATCGGACGACGGGAAGCAAGATCCAACACCGTATCTGGTCAGCCGCTTCTACCGCGCGCCCGAGATCGTGCTGGGCCTCGCCTACGACAAAGCGGTAGATATGTGGTCTGTCGGTTGTTGTTTATACGAAATGTTCACTGGCAAAGTTATGTTTCCAGGGAGCACGAACAACGAGATGCTCAAACTCTTTATGGAGCTCAAGGGCAAGATCCCGAACAAGCTGATCAAGAAGCACCGCCAGGCATACATCGACCAGTTTGAGATGGAGCCGCATTTTACAGAAGACCTCAAGTTCTGCAGTCGGGAAAGCGACCGTGTCACCGGTAAGCAAATGCGTGTTGGTGTTGACTTTATTATTCTCTTGTCTAACACTTTGCTGTATTACCGTCCCTGTTGCGTTGCGTCCTCCTAGGTAAGCCCATTTTGCGCTTGATGGACACGCTCAAGACCAAGAGCGATCTTGCTAGCAGCCTGATGGCAGCGAAGAGCGCCACGGACGACCGAAAGCTGGTGCTGGAGCTCCGGAGCCTGTTGGATCGGATGTTCACGCTGGACCCGTCAAAGCGCATCTCGGTGAGAGACGCGCTAGCGCACCCGTTTGTGAAGGGCAACTAAAACGCAGCGATAGGTGCATTCATTGCAGAGCGCTTGCTATTGGCGTGATGCAACATGAAGTGAAGAGAACATCTCCAACACGCAGACACAGTGGAGACGCAAAAGTTAACAGCGATTGATGGTCATTCTCAGCTTCACAAATTGTTCGGTCTTCACTGCCGTACATTTCAGGTTAGTAAGGTGCCGAAAACGCGGGCACAACTCTTGCGTTCTGTGGCGGGTCAACTTCGGCGCTCACGTCACCACTTGCCATCGATATGGCAAGCAACGCACAGTTTGCTGTGACTACAGAAGTGGCAGCGAGGTTTGGCTTTGTGCTTCAAATTGACGAGTTCTATTAATAATTGTTCGTACATTTGCATGTAGTGTGGTTGGGTTTCGTTGTCAAGACAGCAGTTCGAGCTGCATCTGTGATGCTTTAGTGACGGAGCTGGTGTGTTCTTCGCCTGGGTCTGTCGAACCTTAACTTGAAAACAGCTCGTCTGGAGCACGGCTTGAGTTGAGCTCCCAGGGCCCCTCACCACTCTGATCGCGGCTGCTCTTTCAAGCATTTTTTTTGCTGGGCGGCAAAGAGAGAGAGAGCAAGATTGACCTGCACTGGCTAGTGACCGACGCGTGCTGTTCCTCCGCACCCCGATCGTGGCAGACCTACACTTGAAGCTCAAGCAAGAGGTGCACGCCACCGCCGGTAGAGGCCGCCGCAAAAGAATAATGTGCGTAAACCGGGGGCCGGTGATTGCGGGCGTAGCGAGAATTCCATCGCTGAATCTTCCACGCGACTTGTGGCTGGCATCGCTTTCTCCGCGCCGTCCTCGGCGTCAATGCTCCGCTAGTAGCGGCGCTACGTGCATGGGATCGGCCGGCCATGGCCGGGCCGCGCTGTCATGGGAGCGGGTTGGCGGTTGTTTTCGTTGAACGCTTCCGTTCAGTCTCTTGAGCGGCTTCTTCCGACCAGCGTCAGCGACCAGAAAAGGCTTCCTAGCTCGATGGCAGCCGATGAAGCCCACGCAACAAAAGCCACAGCGAATGGATAAAACTTGGAAACCACCTTGTTTATGGTTAGCTTACTACTGGTACATACTATCTGACTGTGTTATCTGGAGGAAGAGCTATTCCTGCGGCGCCTATGCCCGCATCGTGATCTCGTGGATCTTCTCGACGAGCTTAATAGGCGCAGACAGTCCAAGGTAGCGCACCACCATAGCCGGCAGGTTGCCGCCCAGGTCCATGTGAGCAATCACACTCATTTCGCACATGTTGGGGTTGGTCGGGTGCGGCGTCACCACGTAGCCCGAGATCTGGATGGTAGCGCGCACGTAGCCCTTTCGCTCGGGCACGAACTCGACCGAGCGTGTGGCGATGAGGAGGCGGCCGCTGGTCTCCTCACGGTACGTGGACACGACGGAGAAGTCACGCGCCGCCGTGAACATGACAGACTTGGCGGTCACGCGACGCACCTCAGAGGCGTCGCTGAGCTTCTCCATGGCCTTCACCTCCTTGGTCATGTCGTCGAACTTGGGCACCATGTCGCAGCGCATGAGGATGTTCGCGGCCTTGGCGGCGCTCACGTGGAGCATGCCCGTAGTCTTCATGGTGTACCACTCGCTGCCGGCCACCTCGCCGTACACGACCTGAATGCCCTTGTTGCTCGGGCCGTCGCGCCAGCCGTTGGGCAGCACGTCCACGCCGTCGTAGCGCGTCAGCAGCTTGCGGATGCTGTCCTCCTCGAAGGCCTGGATGTTAGCGCGCACGGTCGCGATGGGCGCCGGGATGGCGAAGGTCAGCGCCGACTCGGACTCGGCCACAGGCGTCTCCTGCTGCGGCGCACCCTGCTTGGTCTCCACGCCGCCGCGCGTGATCTCCACGGTGCTTTCAAAGGCCATTGTGGTCTGAGGTAGTGGTGTCTGTGTGTGGGTGTGTTGCTCTGAGCAAAATCGAGAATGACAGCACGTGACACAAGCTTCCAGCGCTGGCTTAGAGTGCAGAGGCAATGCGGGCGCTGGTTGGCCAAAAGCCGTTCTATTTGCGATACGTTACTGGAGGATTACGCGGGAAAGCCTTCGGCAAGGCATATTTTATGCTACTGCAGAGGTTTCTGGACAAGACGCTGAGACACGGCCGCCGATTATGTAAGGTACGAATTAGCCAAGGATGGACTGAAATAGCCTCCGAATTAGGGGTCTTTGACGTCAACCGTGTGGCTGGTGTGAGCGCGTTTGGACAGTCGCTGCATGCAAGCCCAGAGGCACGGACAGCATCCTCGTCACCGCAATGTGTAGCAGCAGCCGTTTCCGGCAGACTCAGCTGACGGAAGCCGGCGGAAATATGTTGTAACTGGAAGCTAACCAAATTTGGCAAATTATTTGCCGCGGCCGCGCCACGACTGAGACAGCGGAGCGGCCCAGCAGGTGGCGAGCTGAGACTGGCAAGATTGATTTGCTGCAGACACCGCCGCCGCGTGCGTTGTTCAAATTTCCGGCGGGCGGCGGTGCCAGCTCGATTCGGGCCTGGCGTGCGGCGAGTCGCCGGCGACATGCGGGGTTTTAGCCTCCGAATTAGCTGACCAACACTCTCGAGACGTAGGCGTGTCTCGCATTAGGTAATGCCGTGCTGATTGCGCTCCCTATCCACGTCAGGCGAATGGATACATCGGCGCAAGCTCGCGGCACGGATACCTGTTTGCAGCCTTCAACGTAAGCACTGCTGCGAAGCCATCACCGGATATGGCTTCGCCTCAGCAGGCCACTCGCATCAGCGTGACTCACCTGCACTCAAATATTTTGGACGGCTTCGTCAGTGGCGATGCCACAGCGAGAGAGCTAGCGGCTTTAGCAAAGTTTGCTGCGGAGCGAGCCGTTCCTGCATTCATTGTTCTCATGTCAGATCACGGTAAATTTCAGCCAATGGGTGCGCGACGCTTCCTATTTTGCCCCCAACACGGCGCCAACTTCACGTCTGCGCCGTCCCGTAGCGACCAGGGCTGGATCCTGTCGTGGATGTTGACAGACTATGCATACTACATGTACTATTAATAAGCTTACAAGTAGTATTATACTAGTACACTGCTGCCGGTGCGGTGCAGCGCTTGCGGCAATACTTTCGCTCGGCGTCGTCGCAGATGCCTTGAACACTCAAGACATCAAGGCTTGATGTCGCCAGGATATTGTGTCCCAGGCAGAAGCGACTTAATTATGGGACGCGTGATGGGCAGACGCCGATTGCGGTCCACGCTTGCGCGCAGATCACCGACTTACGCGAGCGTCGAGTCACCACGATCGTTGCAGGCCACCAATGCTCGTGGCGGCTCTACAGTACTCAGTAGGATACGTACTGCCAGTCCTACCTGTGGTCTCATTTCGTCCGACCAGCACGGCCATCCATCACATCTCCGCCCGCCGCCATTGCATACAGCGCGTCAGTGAACTTCACAGTGAAGACTCTGCGTGGATGCCGAGGTTACTTCTCACCGCGTGGCGGTGCCCGCGGCGCCAACAACCTACACAACCGGAAGAGTCGGTCAGCATGTTTTGAGCTCATCGAAGAGCGACTTAAAACGGAATGGCGAAACGAACTCTGCATCCCGTCTGAACGCGCTGCAACGGCCGCCAACGTGGTGAGTGCGGATATACACTGTCGCGCTGCACTGAGTTGCAACTGCGAAAACAGCTAAGAGTTGATGGCATTTGGAGCAGACAAAGCGAGCTGCGACCGAAAATCTCGCTCGATCACGGAGTAGGATCTGCGACTTAAGTCGGGAGCGTAAACTGCAACTTGCCATCATCACGGTAACTGCGCGCGCCGCTTCTTCGCAAATCGCACTGAGTGCGGCACTGCGTTTCGCAGCCTGCGATCGATCAAGCCCCGCGCAGCGAAAGTCGAGCACCAAGTCGTTGAAGCTGATTTCTAATTTAAGAGCAGTTCAATCTCGCCAGCCAAGTTGTCCGCGGTTGGGGTCGCCTCCGACCGACGCTCTCTTCCCTTCTCTCGAGGCGCTACATGTACTGACCCATGTACGCGACTTCGGCGCGGCCTATGGCTACGCTGTCGTGATCCAGAAGTCCGTGGCCAGCTCTGGCTGGGCTGCGACCTGCCCGCATCGTGGAGATACTCAAAGAAAAATTCCCAAGCAAACTTTTCCATGTGCAGGAGGTCTACAACGTGCGCAATTTCATCCGGAGAGAGAGACTCGCTGGTCATTCGGTGTTTACAGAGGAGGCTACTGAGGCTGAGCAGGACGACGACTGCTGCGTTGCCGACTGTGGCTGTTGTGGATGATCGAGAGTTGGTGCTGCAGGAGGTATGGGGACGAGTGGGTAGTCAATTTACCAAGTGGCAGCCGGAGGTGCAGCAGAGCTTCGCGCAGCAACTGGAGCGCTTAATGGAGACGTGCAGCAAGCAGAATGAAAGTGTGAATGGAGGCGCTTTACCTGGTAGTAAGACCAGCACGATTCACAGCGGTCCTGGATCTAAAGAGCTTGGAGAATTTGCTGAGAGACAGGAAGCGGTTGAGGACGCGTTCCTCCGCATCAACGCTCAAGGTATGGACGTTAATGCACCGATGGCGTTGCCGCTGCAGCCGCCTCCTATGCAGGAACTCGCGGTATCAACGCCACCGCGGCCAATCTCCATGTGATGGTAAGTACAGAACTCAACGTAGCACTACCCCAAGTCACCCGAGTAACTGGCATCTCTCAAGGGGGACTCGTGTTGAAAACGTCGAAATCTCTCGATCCTGTATCGACACCAATGACCCTTTCGGAGTTGCGATGAGATGGAAAAAGCCCTGAACAGCGTCAAGTTTGCAGCGTCTGACCGCGCGATTTTTGATCGTCTGTTCACGTTGTTGGACCGAACTAATGATGAGCGGATCACTGCGATTCAGTTCCTTATTGCGGCGTCGGTGTTACTTCGTGGCTCGCTAGGCGTAAAGCTCCAGGCTGCGCTGCAATTTGCAAGCGACGCCGACAGCTCCTCTGGGTTTGAGGGCGGGTGGTCTCCTGAAGGACTGAACTTTGCGTTGACGACGTTAGCTACCGTTGCCAGCTTCTTTGGAGACCCGCTCGTGACTGCAGATGATGTGAGCCGAGTCGTGGGAGACGTGTGCGGAACGGACGGCAGCTGTGCGTGCGAAGAGCTCGTGAAGAGTATCGGGGATCACTCTCTCGTGCAGCAGTACGTATACCCCCAATAATAAATAGGCTGCAACAACTGCATGTATTAATAGCAGGAGAGCTAGGAAAACGACAAGAGGTTACTGCACATTTGCTACGAAGACCAATTCATTCGACGTTATGACTGCCGTCTCTATCGCTTCAGGTGCTTGCGCTTGATGTTGTCCATCCAGTTCAGCTGATCCAGCGTAACCTCACCGCTCAGTGCGTGGACAAATAGCCGCGGCGTCTTGGCTTCCTTGCCCTCGTCGTCGCTGGTACTCTCTTTCATGAAGAAGGACGTGCGTATGGCGTCGTCCTTGGCGCTATCCATGTTGATCTTGCCCGACGAAGCCGACGTCGCTGCCACTGCTCCTTCTTGAGCACGAAGCTCGCCGGTAAAGACCGCGTAGTCCTCATCTAGCAGGTCCATCTCGCTGCTGGCAAACTCGCAGCCTTCTCCGACTGTGATCTTCGTGCCGTGCAGCTCCACATCGATTGGGGCTGCAGGTTGAAGCGAGACTCGAACATCTCCGCCCACAAGAATACTGCTCGAGGCGTCGTTCGTCCACGAGTCAAAGTGCGCCACGACGTCGCACTTGTCGCCGCTGTCTTGCACCTCCAAAGCCCCCGTCACGCTGTCCACCTGCACACTCCTGAGTCCTTCACTCGCCACTCGGAGATACCCGTGCACGTTGCCCACACGCAGCTGCGACTGGCCGCTCTGATTCGTCGACATGATGCTGCACGTGGACGCGTAGATGGCTCCAAACTCTGAGTCCGACGTCTCTCCTTTCCCCAGCTTCACCTCCGCTTTGGCCGCCATGAGTCTTTTGCATTGGATGCTCTCACTGGCCTCCAGTCTCACCGTCTCGCCCTCCACCAACGCCGACACGTGGATCCTCCCCCCATTGGTCTTCAAGCTCACTGTCTGGCCGCGCGCCTTGTGCAGTGCAATGTCTCCGCGTCCCACGACTACCTTCACGTTTCCTTCCACCTTGTCCTGCACTACGACGCTGCCATTGGCCACCGCCACATTCAGGTCCACCGTGTGGGGCAACAACAGCTGCAGTTTCGTGACCGCCGCCCCCGCGACGCTCTTCTTGGCGATGCGCAGCACTCTGTCGTCCTCCTCGATGGAGAAGAAACTCTGGACGTCGACTGCCTCGCCGGACGCCGTGTAAACACGCAGCAAAGAGTCGGCGGAGTTCAGAACCGGAACGATCTCCACGTCGGTACGCGCCGCGTCAGCCGCTTGGAACTGCACGCGACTCTGGTGCGACAACTGCGAGAGCGAGAGTGAGAGTGAGAGCGAAGACTCGGAAGAGCTGGACAGGAATCGCTGCCGGATGCACGAGCAGCGCCGCAGCGACGAGGACGAGAGCAAACGCCGATGCAGCAGCATCTTTGGTATCGGATTGAACGGTGGACGGCTTGAATCGGTTTGTAACGGATGCAATAACGACGATATGTTCGTAAACGATGCTTAACCGCTATGAGAACGTTGATCATTCAAATTGTAAAAGTGAATAACATCAAGTTCATTTGATTATCAGTATATAAAGTCAATATACACAGGGATAGTATTGATTTAATCAAAAGTATTATTGAGTATATACTAGTACACAGAGGTTTTGTATCACACCCAGCTCTCCTTTTGTCACTGGTGGCCAGTAGCCTCGCCCCATTAGCAGCCGTGCTTTTCCTCTTCTTCCTCCCAAGCTTCAGCCATGCGTCCGATCCTGCTCAAGGGCCACTCCCGGTCGCTGACCATGATCAAGTACAACCGCGAGGGCGACCTGCTGTTCTCGTGCGCCAAGGACCACACGCCCAACCTCTGGTACAGCGACACGGGCGAGCGCATCGGCACGTACGTGGGCCACCAGGGCGCCGTGTGGGCCTGCGACGTGAGCTACCACTCGGAGCGGCTGCTGACGGCCGCGGCCGACGCCAGCGTCAAGCTCTGGGACGTGCAGACGGGTGACGAGCTCTTCTCGTTCGAGCACACGGGCCCCGCGCGCAGTGTGAACTTCAGTACCGGCGACAAGATGTTCGTGTCCGTGGCCGACAAGTTCTCGGACCGGCCGGCGGCCGTGTTCGTCTACGAGCTGGCGGACGACGTGGCCAATCAGAGCGCGGAGCCCGTGCTGACCATCGCCAACCACGGCCACGACGGCCGCATCACGGGCGCCTACTGGACGCCGCTCAACAAGGCCATCATGACCACGGGCGGAGACGGCCGCATCAAGCTGTTCGACCCCAAGACGGGCAAGCTGCTGGAGAGCCACGACATCCACACGGGTGAGATCACCAACGTGGCCTTCAACAAGTCCAAGACGCTGTGCATCACGTCGTCCAAGGACAACACGGCCAAGCTGCTGGACGTAGAGACGTTGAAGGTGCTCAAGGTGTACGAGACTGACCGTCCCGTCAACTCGGCCGCCATCTCGCCCATCAAGGAGCATGTGGTGCTGGGCGGCGGCCAGGAGGCCATGAGTGTCACCACCACGTCGGGTCGCGTCGGCAAGTTCGAGGCCCGTTTCTTCCACATGGTCTTCCAGGAAGAGTTCGGTCGTGTCAAGGGCCACTTCGGACCTATCAACACCATCGCCTTCCACCCTAACGGCAAGAGCTACGCGTCCGGAGCCGAGGATGGATACGTGCGACTCCACCACTTTGACAACGACTACCTCAAGCCCAATGCCAAGAAGTAAACGGACGTGACAGGGGGCAGGTGGGCAGACAGACAGGTGGACAAGAGCGACGCGACAGGAAGCTAGCTAGCAGTTAAGCTGCTGCTTTTTTCGCTTTTTGAAGCTGTCAAGCAGATTGCAGTCGCGAGGAGCTTAGCCATATGCATCGTTAGCAGGATAGAGCTCTTCCTCCATCCGTGCACGTTTGCCGCCGTAGGTAGTTTTAATGCAGCCATTTTACTTCCATCTTTGTTCATTGAAGCCATATCGGATTCGCAAGGTGAGCCAAAATTATCATACACCCTTGCCATCTTATCCATCGAGTTTATTGCCAGAGGGAAGATTTAATGCGATGAGTTTGCGAGGGGAAGGCAGCGTCATGTACTGAGCGTTGAGGTGGTGAAACGTCGAAATCGCTCGCTCTCCTTCGTCGTTGACGGTGGCCATTTCGAAATCGAACGTCTTCAACGCAACTCAACGCCATCATCATCAACCATGGAGGAGGCCATGCACTTCTTGGACGAGCTCAAGGACAAGTACCTGCACCAGGTCGAGCAAGCCATGTACGTTCGTTGAGTCGCTGGTTGTCAGAGTGTTGTTGACAAGTGCCGGTGGACTGACAGAGTTTTCTTTTTGTTGTGCTAGTGAGGACTGGGACTACCAGGACTTCTCGCCGGACAAACGGTGCCCGTTGCTCGAGAATGAAGAGGAGCACAATGTGCGCGACGACCCGGACGAGAGTCACACCATCAACTCCATTCCGAAGGCGATGCGCAAATCTTGGGTGGGTCTAACACCAGACGCCGAGCTTGAAGAGTAAGTCGCAATTTGTTTCTCCTTCTTTTGCTATGAGTTGTTGGTCATTAATACTGCATTGCTTCTTCTTACAGCTTTGACTGTGCTCAGACCGCCTTGAAGGTCAGCAGATACGAGGCCAAGCTGATCGCTGTGTGCACCCCACCGGGCGGCATCCACGGCATCCCGGATGCTGCGAGTGTTCAGCGTTTACTCGCACATATTCCACGCCTCGACGGTGCAAATGTGACTGCTGCGTTCGCTGCGCGGCTGCAGGACGACGACGCCCAGCACTCCTGGCAAGTGCGCGCGAAGGCAATCGTTCTGATGCAGATGCTCGTCGAGATCAAGCCGTTCGCAGGGCAGTATATTCCAGCATTCCTGGCCAATGCAACCCTGTTGCAGCAGCTTGAAGCTCTCCGTACGGGCACACACAGACAAGTGATCTGTGAGGGTGCGCGAAAGCTGCTGTCTTTGATCCGTTCTAATGGTACAAACCCATCGTTCATCCCCAAGGGAAGTTCGGAGGCAAAGCCGCACGTCCGCCACGTGCAGATCGGCAAAAAGCAGAAGACGACGGGTGCTAAACCGGCACAGATCCAGCAGCAACCGACCATGTCACCGGGCAAATTGGCAGTGAACAAGGTTTTCAGACCGAAGCTCGTCATGTCAAAGAGCACGGCGCTACTCGTTCAGAAACCGAGGCCGTCTCTGGTTATGAGCCCGAAAGTATCACAAGCAGTACAAGCGTCGTGGAGACGCCGCAAAAGTGTGACGAAAGCAGAAGATGACAACCTCCTGTCGTTCCAGAAGATTCAGCCGATCGCAGCCTCGAAAGACGCCAGGAGTTCGTCGATCCAGGGTGGCCCGGTGCAAGTTGGTGGAGCGGTGCAGCAGTCGTCGATCACCTCGTCGAGCTCGAGGTCGGACAGCGGCAGAATCAGCGCCTTCTCCTTTGTCCAGTAAAGTACGGAGGCTGGAAGCGCTTGAGCAAACCCTTCAATTCTCTAGCCGTGTACATGCATATGTAGCAGAAGTTTGCAAATAATAAGCAAGTTCATCACCATTCATTCACCCTTCTCTCTCTCTAATATTTATAGCGGAATGTCTGCAAACCCAACGCTATCTGGTCCTACAATGGACAAGAAGCGCCCAAAGAACTCTTCCGGTCGTCGTGCAGTTCCTGCGTTGACGACTGAGCCAACATTTCGAAGACGGGGAAGCTGGAAACCGAGGACCTCCAGTGTGCTATGGCTCAAACTCAACTTCACCATCAAGACAGCACGACTTCAATCGCTCAAGCGGCAGAAGTACCAGCATCTTCAAGAGGAGGCACTGCTCAAGGCCCGAGGTTTGCTCAAGAATTGGGAAGATGGTCCAGTCGTTCTGACGGAGGATTTGTACAGTCGAGCTCGAAGTGAGCACGACGCCCAAGAGCTACTGAACTACACTCCGGAGGCTTTGGCGCTGCGTTTCAGTCTCCGTAACCATCCCGACGTGATAGATGCTGTCAAGCAGCTTTGGTCCGTCGAGCTTCCTCGGGACGAAATGGGCTGTATCGACCAGCGAGGGTATGCGTCTTTATTCCGACGCATTGGCCGCAGTCTCGAGCCAGACGCAAGTAAGCGACGGCTTCGTCGCATGGAGAAAACCATCCAAGAGGACTGGAATCGCGACAACAAAGGCGAACCCGTGATGAGCTTCGCCAATTTCTTTGATAGTGTTTTCGAGCTGGCAGATCTCTGGTGTGAGACCATCGATGCGGACGAGTACATCGCTTTTCTTCGAAGACTGGTCTTGCGAGTGAGCACCATGCGCCGCAACAAACGGGATCCAACCGACGAAGGAACAAGAATGCTACGTTCTCTCAAGCAGATCAAGGCTATCGACAATGACGAAGAGTCCTCGTCCTCGTCAGACGAAGAGGAAGAGGAAGTAGACGACGAAGAAGAGATCCCAAGTGCAGGTGATTCGGACGATTCGGACGAAGAAGAAGACAACCTGCCAGTCCAGTTGCCATCTCCAGTACCGACGATCCATTCGGTGGGGTTCATAGCGACCAAAGCCTTGCAGACTTTGCGAGCCAAGACGCCACCATCCAGTGCTGGTCCACTTCCAGACACCAACAATACTCCAGAAGACCAACCACGTTTACGGGAGCGGTGTGCGAGTATCATTACGCTTGGAGACTTCAGCATAGACGGCTTGGGTGGGTGTAGTGGGCTTCCTGGAGATCGAGACAGCGATAAAGAGGAAGAACTGAAGACACCCACAGGACTGTGCGTGTCAAGCGCGAAATCTCGGACGACATCGGCCAAAGGAAGAACTCCGCTGACTAGTGTACGCGAGAATGGTGATGCAGCTAACTCAGACGACGGAGGTGTGAATGCATTAGTGGCCATGCACCGCTTGCAGTCGTCAGCTCAGCCACGAACTCCAGTTGTTGTCGAAGATGCTGCGGTTAGTAGCGTGGTCCCGAATAACAAAGCGTCTATCAACGTGGGTCTACCCTTGGCGAATATCCCGCAGCAGAAACAGCAGCGGCCTGGCAAAGTCTTCACTACAGCGTTTGAAACCCTGCAGTCAGGGATGGGAATTGGCAGTGTCAATATGGATGGACTCCCAGTCTCCGGCGGTCTTCGTGGTCCGTTGACAAGCTCAGCACCCCAACTAAAAACATTGGGAGGACTCAAGTCAGCTACAATTGGCAACGTTGACACTGCTAGAGTTGGTTCGGGGGTTGCTCGAAGAGCGATGTTGTCTTCATCTTCTTCCAAAGCAAAGCAAAAAGGTGAAAAAACAATCGTAGGAATGACTTTCGATGGGACGAGTCAATTTCAGGGAAACAATAAGCGCCGTGTAGAACTTGGATTGAAGACAGCAAGCTCATCAGGTGCAGCACACGTCGCACAAACCCTTGGAAGTCACGGTATCAAGCTAGCAGAGGGCGATACTTACAGCAATACGCAGTCGTTGCATCAGTCGTCCAGTGAAGCCCCGCGAGAGTTCGTTTCCGGGTTGGGTTTTGATGTTCCAGCCACTGAGACCAAGGAGGGTGGCATGCACAAGAAGACGGGGGTTTTGCCAGCAAATTCGTCCTTGTCCTTCTACTCCTTCGATGAAAGTATATCCCCTGCGAAGCGATTGTTGCCGCCAGTGCTAAGTGACTCTGCTGGTCGTGGACGGAGCGGCAAAGCACGACGTCAAGGCAGTGACGATCGTGGTGGCCAGGAACCAGATCTCACAGCAAGCTACAAAACTACAGGATATCTAACAGGCAGCTTGCAAGCCCATCTTTTAGCTCCTACACAAGCGAGCGCAGCAAGTTCTCGCAGTGCTGACGGACGTAAAACAACTGCTCCACTCTGGTCCAAGGAAGGCCGGCCTCATACGAGACACAGTGCAAGTAAGCAGCTTCCGAAGCGGATGCGAAAAGTGCCTCGAGATGACGATGGCACCGTGTCCCCATGGGATACGGAGTTTGACGATGAACACGATGACGACGATCTCGCTAGAGCTTTTCCTCGTGAAAGACACAGCGACGACCGCAATTTTTTGACGACCCCAGTGGCGACTGCGCCAGTATCCTCGAGTGACTCGGCACCACGACAAGAAGACCTTGATCCCGAGTTAGCGTCAGCAGAACCCCCAACACTTAGTGTGTCTTCCTCGATGGTCCCTCCAGAACCTCCTTCTTGTGTATCGGAGCTTACGACGTTGCCACACGAGTATCATGAATTGATTCTCGGTGGGTCAGCGATCAACAGCTACAAAGGTCTCAGCAGAACTGTGAGTGCTCCGGTAACATTTGCATCACCGACTCCAGTCACTCACCAAGTTAATCTTCTGTCCCGTGATCCTCAATGGATGCTACATGGAGCTACTCAACCACCTCTTTCACTTTTAGAGGACGGAGTGGAGGGCCGAACGGTGGCAGGTTCACCACGTCCAGTACTGGCAGCACTCACGTCAACGCGACCTCGTCGAAAACGAGTTGTCGATGAGGACGAGGTCTCTGGCTTGTGTCCTCGCTTTATTGAACACCTCGAGACGCATGGAAATCGAGGTAATACTGCACCTTCGCTGGTCTTTCGTACAGATAAACCCAGGTCTAGATGTGTATGTCATGACGAAGTTTTGGATAAAGATCAGGAGGTTAAGTGCTGCCATCTACACGGAAGCAGCAACAACAACTGGCAAGAGGAGGAGATCGATGAAGAGTATATTCCCCTAGAGCAAGGCGTTGAGATGAATTCGTCACAGGTAGAAGACGTGACGGTAATTGTGAATGCCACGCGAGGCCTGGTACTGCGTCCTGGCACTATGGATCGGTTAGCTGCAAAACGAGCAAGGTCTAAGCAGCAAGCTACACGGTCGGAAATGATGCGACGTCGTTCCCAATACACGTTTGCCAAGCATCTCGACTAACTAATGCCTCGAAGTACTGTACTACGTAGTAAATGTGCAGCAACTTCTTGCCATTTTCCTAGCTCCTTCCCCTGCTACATGCAGTTGTTGCAGTCTATTTAGTATTGGGGTATACGTACTGCTGCACGAGAGAGTGATCCTCGATACTCTTCACGAGCTCTTCGCACGTGCAGCTGCCGTCCGTTCCGCACACGTCTTCCACGACTCGGCTCACATCATCTGCAGTCACGAGCGGGTCTCCAAAGAAGCTGGCAACGGCAGCCAACGTCGTCAACGCAAAGTTCAGTCCTTCAGGAGACCACCCGCCCTCAAACCCAGAGGAGCTGTCGGCGTCGCTTGCAAATTGCAGCGCAGCCTGGAGCTTTACGCCTAGCGAGCCACGAAGTAACACCGACGCCGCAATAAGGAACTGAATCGCAAGGATTCGCTCATCGCCAGTTCGGTCCAACAACGTGAACAGACGATCAAAAATCGCGCGGTCAGACGCTGCAAACTTGACACTGTTCAGGGCTTCCTCGAAGTCATCGCAACTCAAATCAGCCTCTTGAGATGCTAGAGCGTCTTCCCCCCTTAAACCAGCAGAGCACCAGATAGCTTGCAGCGCCTGAAGCTGCACCAAAGAGTCTGCAAGCAATAGGACGCATTCAAACGACCTTAGTGTCTATTAGCATCCACATCCTCCGAAGAAACGAATGGTCACGCACACTGAGTTATCTCTGCGACAGCAGCTACAGCTAGCGGACTGTCCTTGCTGCCGCTGCTATCTACAGGCTGCGAGATCGTAATGCCCATGGTGGTTAGAGTGCTCAGTCGTCCCGTAGAATGCCACGACACTCCAAAGTCAAGGGTCGCTTCAGCTGGTTTTCGTCCTAAATTATAGACAAGCCACATCGGCGTAGGATACTCCAGCGCGCATGTTCGTGTTCAGTGTGTCGGGGATTTGGAGCAGGCGTGCCAAGTTGCTGACGCACCCACTACGTCTTGCACGTACGTTGCTTCGGCGCCCGGCACTGTCGAAGATGGCTACTTCGACTTCAACTTGACAAATAGTAAAACCAAGTTAAATATAGTTTCAGCCAATGAAACGGAAGGGCGTTCGACCGTTACATTAGCGGGAAGGGGCGTCGGAACTCGACTAAATGCGAAGCTAACGCTGCGTGGTAAAACGCTGAATTCTTATCTCAGAGCGAGATCCTTTGGGCGAGTCGGTGGGGCTGCTGTCGGTTTTCAATAGAAAGCTGTCGTTTTCCGACCAAGTCCACGTATTCACCACGCCAGGACTCGCTGGCGGGAAGATCAGAAGCATTGGCTCGCCCACGCCAAGGTGAGATTCGCCACGTGCACGTGCGGCCCATGAAAAGCAATGTAGGCACCTTCTCGGCCGCGGTGGCCGAGATAGAGCCCCGTGTAGCCTTTCTGAACGATAGCGACGCCAACCAGCAGCTCATCACTTCCAAGCAGTACGCGCGCAATGTCATGGTCACGTCC
This sequence comes from Phytophthora podocarpi, assembly GCA_001314375.1. NCBI lineage: Eukaryota > Oomycota > Peronosporomycetes > Peronosporales > Peronosporaceae > Phytophthora > Phytophthora podocarpi. The sequence continues at coordinate 29,490 of LGSN01000169.1, read as the reverse complement.
AAGTACACGGCAGTGAGTTTCGTGCCCAAGACCATCTTCGAGTTCTTTCGTGTCGTAGCCAACGTCTACTTCCTCCTTATCTCGGTGTTACAGGTACGACTCCATCACAACATAGCCCACGTTTATTGATGTAAATCTGCTGCTAGATGTTGACGATGACCCTCTTAACTAAATGTGTAGCTGGCGACGCCGTGGTCGCCCACGAATCGGTTCACAACAGCAGGACCACTTTTATTTGTCCTCCTAGTAACGATGGTAAAACAGGGAAGCGAGGACTTCAAGCGTCATCAAGCAGACGAAAAGCAAAATTGCCGCTCTTGTCGGGTATGCTACGCAGTCTTGAGCCTATCCCAGTTCACCAATTTGCTAACGTTGTCTCCTTTGCTCCTTTTGTACCTTAGATTATCAACACAATGGGCCAGACAGAGCTTATAGCATGGCAGGATTTACAGGTTGGACAGCTCGTGTGCGTAGAAAACCACGAAGAGCTGCCTGCAGATGTGGTCATCCTCGCTACATCCGAGGAGGAAGGGAGGTGTTTCATCGAGACGTCCAATCTAGATGGCGAGACCAACCTCAAACGCCGAATAGCTGTCAAGCCTACCGCACAGCTCGTCGGTTGGCGTGAGTTGGGTGGAGATCCTTTGTCACAGGAAGTTCTGTGTGCTTCGGCTGTACGTCGACTGCGTGGATCAGTGGAGCACGAGCAGCCCAACAACCAGCTTTATACCTTCGCAGGTCGACTATTACTTCGCGAGGGAGACAGAGGTGAGACTGCAGTACCGCTAGGCCCAGAGAATCTGCTACTTCGCGGTTGCAGCCTCCGAAGTTGTGCATTTGTGGTCGGTCTTGTGATTTTCACAGGCAGTGAGACCAAACTGCTGCAAAATTCTCGCGCGGCGCCGTCCAAACAGAGCAAACTCTACCGCACAGCCAATCGCTGTATGCTGCTGATCTTCACCACCATGTTTGGCCTCTGTCTAGCGAGTGCGATAGCGGCTGCGTCATGGAGCAAGGAGAACGCCAGTCGCGTGTGGTACTTGCCATTTATCAAGGAAGCGGACCAAGTCGACACCTTCGTCGTGAATTTCTTCACGTTCCTCATCCTGTACAATAACCTCGTGCCGATCTCGCTCTACGTCTCGCTCGATATTATCAAAGTGTTACAGGCCAACCGAATCACTGGGGACGCCAAGATGGTCTACGAAGGTACTCACGCTGTAGCGCGCACTTCAGAACTCAACGAAGAGTTAGGCCAGGTCGAGTACGTCTTCAGCGACAAGACAGGTACTCTCACGTGCAACGTCATGGAGTTCCGCAAGTGCTCCATCGGCGGCATATCCTACGGGTTTGGCACCACGGAGATCGGTCGAGCTGTGGCCGCTTTGGCTAGTGGAAATGTCCCCACGAGAACCTCCGCGTCTCCTGCAAAAGCGAAGGTCAATCCATTGCTTGTAAAAGATGCTGAAGGGGGCGGAAGCTCCCTAAAACTTGATATCGACTCGACAGACGACATCCGCGATAGTGTGTCACCAGCGGCACCCGTGCACCCCGTACGCGCCGATGAAGGCGGCGATCCGAAAGACGCTCAGGTTCACTTTGACCCTAGCATTCACTTCGATGATCCCGGCTTATTACGAGCGCTGTACGCCGGAGGCAAGCAAGGCGAGCTCATTCATAAATTCCTCACCCTGCTGTCAATTTGCCACACTGTGATCCCCGAGACGGACTCCAAGTCGGGTGCTATTGCATATCGCGCGTCTTCACCTGACGAGGAAGCCTTAGTGAAAGCTGCCAAGTGTTTGGGGTACAATTTCGTGGCACCAGCTCCTCTCATGGAGGTTGAGATCTCTTGCAAGCCGTCCTTACTTCCAGCCACCACTGGGAAAACTCAACACAAGCTCTGCTCACTGGAGCCTACCACCAAAAGCTATACAATTGTCAACGTGAATGAGTTCAATTCGACTCGGAAGCGAATGTCGGTCGTGGCAATGAACGAAGACACCCACCAGTACGTTTTGTACTGCAAAGGTGCCGATAACATGATGCTGGAACGCGCCGCAGTCGACAAGAACGACAGCGATTCTGCTGTTCACTCTAAACTGGTTGGACATCTTCAAAACTACGCGCGTGAAGGACTGCGAACACTGGTATTAGGTTGTCGCGTACTAACTGCGGAAGAGTACAAAGAGTACAACGAAGCGTACATGGCAGCCTCAACCGCTCTCGAGGACCGTGAAGCTAAGCTGGATTCGTGTGCCGAGTTGGTTGAGAGAGAGATGCAGCTACTGGGCGTGACTGCGATCGAGGATAAACTGCAGGAAGGAGTGCCGTCCGCGATCTTCGACCTGGCGCAGGCTGGGATCAGGGTCTGGGTGCTAACCGGGGACCGAGAAGAGACCGCGATCAACATCGGACATGCCTGTCGCCTCATTAACGACAAGATGCAGCTGCTTTACGTGAACGCTGAGCGCGTGGATGCATTGAGTGTTCAGCTGGACGCACTACACGAGACGCCGGAGATACAGCGCCTCATCCGAGGTGACCAGGTAGCTGACAATCTAGCCATGGTTTGTGACGGCAAAGCGCTCGTCCACATCTTCCCGTCGCGTGATGCTCGAGTCAAAATGTCCGCTGAAGCAGTACAACGCGTTGAACTGCTGACCGAGAAGCTCTTGGATATTGCTCGAGTTTGCAAGGCACTCATCGCCTGCCGCGTGAGTCCGTCGCAAAAGGCGGAAATCGTTCAGCTTGTGCGTAAGGGAGGTCGTCAAGGCAGGAAGGGAGAGCAGCCGATCACACTTGCGATCGGAGACGGAGCCAACGACGTCAGTATGATCCAAACAGCGCACGTTGGGGTGGGAATTTGCGGCAAAGAAGGCGTGCAGGCTGTGAATGCCAGCGACTACGCCGTCGCCCAGTTTCGCTTCCTCACTCGACTTGTTCTGCTCCACGGGCGATGCAACTACAAACGCGTGTGCAAAGTCATCCGCTACTCGTTCTACAAGAACATCGCGCTGGTGATCAGCCTCTTCGTGTTCAACTTCTACAACGGCCAGTCCGGCGCGCCGCTCTTCGAGAGCTTCGTGATGGCTGGCTGGAACTTCTTCCTGGCGCTGCCGATCATCGTCATCGGCATCTTCGACCAAGATATCCCGGAAGAAGTGGTGCTGAAATTCCCGCAGCTTTACCGCCGCGGCCAACGCGACAGCGACCTCAACATGCGCGTGTTCGCACGGACTATCGTCAACTCCGTCGGACACGCGCTGATCTGTTTCTTCGCATGCTACGTGGGGACTCGAAATTCACGACAAGGACTGTACGTGCTCGGGACGTTGTTCTACACGTCGCTGCTGGGCACCATGAAGCTCAAGGTCGTGCTGCTCGCTCTCAACTGGAACAAGTACCACATCGCAGTCATGGCCTTCAGCGTTTGTCTCTTCGTCTTCTTCCTCTTGGTCTACCCGCACTTCACCTTCATGAGCTACGACATGTACGGAGTGCCGGCGCACCTGATCCGGCAGCAGTGCTACTGGACGTTGCTGCTATTGTGCCCCATTGCGGCCATGGTCATCGATTTCACAGCCATCGCAGCTCAGCAGCAGTTCCGACCAAGTGCCGAAGACATTCTACGAGAGCGTTTTCGCCCCGTCAAGTCGAAGCGCGTCAGTGACGTCGTGGCCCCGACGACTCACGTCAACTCCCCGTCCGCCGACAAGCTGTTCCAAGCAGAGCAATCTGCCGACGAAGACAACAAGAGCGACAGCAAGAGCTCAAGCAAGCCGACCACGTTCGTCGTGACGGGACAGCCACCGTCTCCGAATCGACGAAGTGGCAGCACCAACAACCTGCCTCGGTACGACTCATTCAAAGGAAGTCTACCGCAGCCACAAGCCCGTACGTCTCGATCTCGATCTCAGTGTTAACGTGGCTGTAACTCCATGATGACTCACTCTTACGTGACTAACTGTTGTTGATACAGGGAGTAGCTTCGCGTTCAACGGACTGGACGAACCTTCCGGCAGACTCGCGTCTGGGGACCTGCCGTCTCAAGAGGCCGTGACCATGCGAGTGCTCAGCTTCCAGAAGCAACGCTCCCTCAAACATCTTCCAACCGCTCCAGAACTCACCCCCACAACACGACTCGGAAGCACACCTAGACTACGTTAGGCACTAAAAAGGCAACTACTGTAACCAGCTTCAACAACAAAAATGTTCGTCCTCATGGATACAAAACAGAACTTCACTCACTCATAACTATTTCTCGCTCTCTCATAAAAGTATCCATCAAACACACTGTTAACAAGTAACCTTTCTGTTCAACACCTTTAATAACTATCCATTTGCTGAGCCAGTCAGCCGTTAACAGTCTCGATATGGTCGTGCAAGTGCAGGTGCTCAGCGTGCAGTCCATCGAGACTGCACCCAGCCTTCTTCTGTCCACAGAAACTCGTCGGTACGTTGCCAAGACGCCTGCTCACGTCCTGGCAATGCCGTTCCTCTAAATGTTGTCTCTGTCGCTCGCAGTTTCCTATTCAACGTCGGGGATGGCACACAACGCCTGTGTATGGAGCACCACGTGCGTCTGGCCAAGCTCCAGCGCGTTTTCCTGACCGAGCTGCGGTCCCACACAGTGGGAGGTCTCCCCGGTATGGTGCTCACTGTCTCGGACACGGGCAAGCCTGGGTTGCAAGTGCACGGACCTCCGGACACCAAGATGTACCTGAATGCCACTCGCCACTTCTTGTACCGTCCAGAGTTCAAATTGGAGGCTTCCGAGGTGCTGCCAATTGGCACCGATGAGCAGAAGAAGCAGAAGAAGAAGATACAGAGCTGCTATGAAGATGACGAGGTGCTGGTACAGGCGGTGGCGGTGACGAAGCCTCGAGCCGGAGCCAAACGGAAGCTCAATGAGAATCCGTCGTCGTCGGAAGGCGAGGAGCAGAGCAGCCACGTGAGTGTGAGTTACGTGGTGGAGACGAGGACGCAGAGAGGCAAGTTCTTGGTGGATCGGGCGCTGGCGCTGGGTGTGCCGAAAGGGAAGTTGTTCGGACAACTGCATCAAGGGAAGGACGTGACGCTGTCCGATGGTCGGGTGGTCACGTCGAGTGACTGTGTGCTGCCGTCCGTGCCTGCTGCAGGGTGTGTGGTTGCGAGTTGTCCTACGACGGCGCATGTGGATGCATTGGTGGGCAGTGAAGGGTTTAACCGATACAGACAGAGGGAAGGGAGACCTGCAGAGGTGGAGGTAGAAGTGCTGTTTCATCTTGGTGGTGTGGAGGTGCTGCGCCACCCGAAGTACGCAGAGTGGGCAAGGAGTTTTGGCGCTCAAGCACGCCATGTCCTGCTTGCACACGGCGCGTGTGCGCAGAAGACGGTGTACCGCGCTTCTGCCAAGTTGCAGGCGCAGTTGCATGCAGTGTTTTCCCGCGCGTTCCCGTCTAACGAGGCGCATGAACTGCTCGACACTGTTGTGCCCTTTTCGCGTGCTGTGCCGGATGTCTCCTCGTTGGAACTCACTGCTAAAAGCGAAGAAGAGGAGAGCTCGGAGTCAGCATCATCGAAAGTGGTTCTGGGCGAGAGTATGCTGAAGTTTGTGCTAGCTCCTCAGGCTCGTCGTGGCTTTGACGCGTTAAATTGCTGGCCGCGTCTCGATTTTGACCAAATTCGTGAGAGTGTCAGCGCGTCTGCGGAGATCGTAGCGAAGGTATCCCAGAATTCAGAGGCGGAGAACTCGGACGATGATCTCATCGATGGCCGGATCACGTTCCTCGGCACGGGCTGTGCTATCCCATCAAAGTATCGCAACGTCACAGGCATGTACCTTGAGCTACCTACTGACAAGGAAGGTGATGAGACGGACAACACTTGGGCGGGCATGATGCTGGATTGTGGCGAAGGAAGTCTGGGGCAGCTGTATCGCTACGCTGGTGGTGATAAAAAGCGATTGCAGGAGCTGGTGAACCGCCTCAAGTGTGTCTGGATCTCGCATAACCACGCTGATCACCACTTGGGCTTGCTTCGGTTGTTGAGCTATCGCGTCGAAGATACTGACACAGAACCATTGCTCGTGATCGGGCCTACGGCACTGAGCTTTTGGCTCGACGAATACGCAGCACTGGACCCCACGGTGCGCGGTAAGTTCTCCTTCGTGGAGAATTTCAGCTTTGACGAGAATGACTCGCGCTGTGAGGAAGTGAAGACCCACGCAGAGGCGGCACGTGTTCGCGCATGGCTGAGAGAGACGCTGAACATTGCGCAGATCGAGTGCGTCCCGGTGAAGCACGCACTCCAGTCGTACGCTGCTGTGGTGACTTTCGTCGACGGTGCCAAGTTGGCGTTTTCGGGCGACTGTCGTCCAAGCGATAAGTTGGCAGAGAAGGCGAAGGACGCTTTCTTGATGGTGCACGAGGCTACTTTCGAGGACGATTTGGCTAAGGAGGCCAAGGACAAAGCGCACTGCACTATGGCAGAAGCCATCGAGGTTGGCCGTCAAGCGAAAGCTCGACACCTGCTGCTCACACACTTCAGCCAGCGATATCCGAAGATGGCCGTGATCTCAAACTCCTGCGACGAATCTAGTACGGACGAGGCTCCCATGGAGGTGCTGACAGCTATCGATATGCTGTCGCTGCGTTTCCGTGAACTTCGGCAACCACAATTGATGGACGTGTGCACGCAATTGATGACGCTGGATGATGAGGAAGAAGGTGACGCTGGGGCAGTAGCAAGTCTCAAGGCAAAACAGGAACACGAAGAGAGGAAGAAACAGAAGAGCTTTGAACGTGGCGAACAGCCATAAAGCCGCGAGGCAATAGGAACTTTGTTGGGCAAGAATCAAAACATTGCATTTGCTGCGTTGGGCTCACTTGACTTACGCTTCGTGTTTAGAGCGCTCCGTCCACGAGGCCATCGCGAGAGTACTCACGCAGCACAGCAGGAATCGAGGTGGGCGGGATCATGCCCAGCTCCGTGACCACCATGGACACGTAGTCGATCGGCGTCACATCGTACACTAGGTTGAGCAGCTTCAGGTCTGAAAGATCACGCCAGTCCGAGAGGATGTGGCCGCTCGAAGGACCGCTTGAGGCGTTGTCCGGAGCGCTGCCACCAGTTCGGCGTCGCGAGCGCGGCTTGTCAGTGCAGTATGAAGACACCAGCTCATCCGGGTCGCCTAGTTCGTTGTGGGTAATTGCGTCCAGCTGCACGCGATCCGAGAATTTGTACGTCTCACAGCAGAACAGCACGGGCACGTTGGCCTCGTGCGCAGTCATCGCCACCAAAGCCGTGCCGACGCGCGCAACAGCCACACCGTTGCTCATAAAGGCAGCGGCACCAAGGAACACCTTCGTAACCTCGCGCATAATGTACGACAGCGCGTTGATCTGCAGGTACGAGCACTGCAGACCAGCGTTGGCCAGCACACTAACGAGTTTCCGCCCTTCATAGTGCGGACGCGAGTCCACCACAATCACACGCAGCGTGGCGGCGATCTCGGGCGAGGACTTGGCGGTTTCAAGCAGCAGATCCTCCACGACGTTGGCACGCGCGTACGTTAGAATGACATCGCCAGCGCTGATCTTCGACTGGGCATTCTTGGCTACAGCACGCGAGGCCAGCAAGATGCGGCTCTGCACGTAGTCGTCCATTTCCTCTCGAATCCGGCGCTTCGCCTCCTCCTCACTCAGTTCGGGCGGGGTGGAGCCAATAACACGTCGAAGTCGGCGAATTGCGTTGCCCATGCCAATACCGTGCGGCCTGCAGTCAATGAGGTACTGAATCAGCGGACGAAGGCGCTTATCTAAGTCACGACGCAGCTGCTTGTCCGGCGGGGTGACGTAGTCGTCGATCACCTGCTGGAACGCCGTGACCATGGCAATGCAGCGTGCATTGCCGCCCGAGATCTTGCCCTCCGCGTACTTAAGGCCGAGCGCCAGCACCGCCGAGTGTACCTCCTCCTTGTTAGAGAAGCCCACATTGAGCGACAGCGAGCTCTCGCGCTCGTACTGCGGCAAGTGCGAGAACATCTCGACCTGTTTCTGAGCCTGCGTGCGCACCACGACGGCCGCCTTGGAGCGGCGCGCCATTTTCTTGGCGTCGTCGTACTGCAGCCTCACGTTTGTCGGGGTGGGCGCCGTCGGTGCGTCCGCCGACTTCTTGGGCTTCACCACTCCGGCCTCCTTCATCTCCCTGCTGGCCTCCTGCTGAGCGCGACGCTCGGCCTTGCTGAGCTTCTCTCTCTTGGGGACGCCGCCGGTCTTGGCGAAGGCTTCGGCGGCCAGTTTCTTCCTCTCGGCCTTGGACAACTTCTTCTTGTCCTCTGCTGAAGCTTCCTGGGGCTTGACCGGCGTCTTCTGCTCGTCTGAAGCGGCAGCAGGTCCCAGACTGAGCTTCTCCATGGGCGGCACGGCGTCGGTGCCCTGGGTGGTGGCAGGAGACCAGCCTTCCAGCTTACCCCTGCACTCATACGATATAGATACATAATAATAGTAATGTAGTTAGTATACTATTACTATTGAAAGAAATTAGTATTGTGCGCACTCGTAAGGTTGGTCGTCGAATTTCTTGCTCTTGTTGCGCTTCTTCTGGTTCTTGTCGTCCAGCAGGGACTCTACACCACGCACTAAACGTTAGGGCACAACGATGCAAGTGTAGTAGTACTACGACGGGACGTACCGAGTTGCTTGAGGTCGGCACCGGGCTCGAGCACGGGCGACCGAGTTTCCGCCATTTCTATCGCTTGATGTGGGTCAATCGACTGGACAATCTTCCTTGGACAAAACATCAGATACCACTGTGGACCACACAATTTACGTTATTTATTATCAGACCTGTATATGTAGCTCTTACACTTAAAACGCTTAAGATTTGATCCCTTAAAGTTGCTCTTGATTAAATATACGTCTCTTTTTGGCGCGAAACTTTGAATCCCTAACCGCTCTCAATGCGCGCGCGCGGAAAGCTACCTCAATTTCCCATTCCGCAAGAAGCTCGCTCAGTCATGAGCACAAACACATTCACTCCGACATCCTGTAGAGGTCTCGCCGCGCTCGTTGCAGCCTCCACACCGGCAAAAAGCAGCACCGCAATGGACTGTCCGAAAGAGCAGCGCAAGAGCTTCACGTCGCCGTCCTTCCTGTCTCCGGAGCCCTCGTCTACGAGTCACAGGCCGCCGCACAACAAACTCACCCTCAGCGGCCAGCCGACACGCAAGACAAAGCGGCCTCTAGGCGTCCACCAGGGCCTCTCTACGCCCTCCACACACCTCAAGACGACGGATAAGAAGACCAAGAAGCTCAGTGCCAGCAGCCACAAGGACAGAAGCCTCAAGCTCGCCAAGAAGTCGCTCCAGGTCCGAGTGGGGCTCTCCAAGGCCGCACGGGTGCTAGAGGACATTTCTAACAGGAGAAACTCAGAGAAACAAGGTCCTTTAGGGCTGCACAAGACCAGAGAGGTCTCTACAATCCTCAGCCATGATCCTACAAGAAAATTAGAGTTCCGCACACCAGTCAAGACACAGAAGAAGACCAAAGAGCCTAAGGAGACTAAGGAGTCTGAGCCTGTGGAGAGCAGTAGTAGCAGCTCTTCCTCTTCCTCCTCCTCTAGCTCGGAGGATGAAGGATACTCCAGTGACGAGGCGGAGGTGGCGTTCGATGCCGCCACGATCGGCAACTTAAGAGTGGTGCGGGAGGCTCTAGACCAGAGTCCAGCGCTGTCTACAGCTAGCAGCAGCTCCAGGATGGCACCCGTGGGACTTGAGTACCACTTCTCCGTGTCCTCGACGGTGTCGTCCGTGGCTGTGGCTCCCAACGGCAGATTCCTTGTCGTGGGCTTCTACAACGGCATGGTGTACCTGTACCCTCTGACCAAGGACTCATTGGTCTTCCGACGTGGCGTGCTGCTGGATCAGATCATGCCGCGGGGAATGTACACGCAGATCATGGTGACAGTGTCGATCCCCGAGGACGGCAAGTTCATCTTCGCGGGAGTGTACCGCGGCTCGACGGACATTCGAGCTTTCGAGGTGGACAGCATCATGCTGCCATCGCCTACAGACCCGCCCCAGTCAAGCATCAAAGCGTCCCCATCCTCGCTGCTGACAACTGGTGGTAGTGATGACGACAGCGACGAAGACGAGGAGGGTGCCGGTGTCTTCGGACTGCCGACAGCTAAGGTCATCTCGCACACGTACTCGGACGCAAAGCTAAAAGGGTTTGCTGCGGCCAAGAGCTTGTATCACAAGAAGAACAAGAAGACGGAGTACCGCTTGCTGTGCGGCATCGGCATCAAGAACGTGCACATGTGGCGGTTCTACCAGAAGAAGACGGAGAATTCAGGCTTGGAGTGGAGCTGGGAGTGCGTCTTCGACAAGCAGACCAACGGCATCTCGTTGGAGTTTATCTCGTTCCACCCGACGATAGCCAACCAGTTCATCTCCAAGTCTGAGCACCAAAATGTGCGTATCTGGCACCTGGAAGAGGAGTACGACGCCTCGGATGACTCGGTGACGATCCGCAAGAAATCACACACCGACGTGAAGCAGACGGTTGATACTGTGGCTGTATACGGAGACTACGCGTATGGTGGGAGCGAGTCCCTTGCAGTTGTTGACCTTCAAGCTGCTACCCGCATGGATTTGGATCTACCGCTGTCAGCAAAGGAGCAACGTGCCCAGCGTGAGGCCGCCATCAATTCAAGAAATGCCAACTCGTTGCGTGCGTGGAACCCCCGCGGAAGCCGTCGACGGGGCGCTGAGGACACGAGTGCGCAGCGTCACATGCGAACTGTGAGCAAGGTCGCAGGACAGGACGCGTCACCCTTCACTGTGGGCATGTGCAGTGATGGCAGTGTGTTCTTCCACCAGCCGAAAAAGGAGACAGGGATCGCGACACCTCTTGACTACATTGAAGGTTACGAGCAGTTTTTCGTGGACCCGTCCTTGGACTTCCAAGCGCAATTCTCGGATCTTACTCGAGTCAACACGAGTGGACTTCTTGCGGTTCTCCCTCTTCCTGAAACGGAGAAGGAAAAATGGATGGTTGTTGCCGCGAATCAAGACCAACTTCTCGTGCGCAGCCTGGAGGCCTTCTTGCACCGCAACCAGCAGAAGAAGGAGTACTCACAGGTGAAGAGCGATCTGAGGAGCGTGATGCGAGACCTCGGTGGAGCGGAGAGCAGTTCAGATGAAAGCAGCAGTGATTCTGACGTTGAGGACAAAAGTGTCACGAAGGAGAAGCTCCAGCGCCACAAAAAGCATGACAAAGCGATTCTCAAGCGCAGCCGTCAAGATAGCGCATCAAAATCTCAGGAAGCAGGGCGCAAGGTTAAGCGAAGCCGGCATGAGAGTGAGAAGGTAATTTCTCAGGCGAAGACTTCTGCTGAATCTGGAGAGAAGAGGAAGGTGTCGTCGTCTGGCAAGATTGGGTCGCAGAAGAAGGCCGTCAAACCTAAGCAGCTCAGTGTGGCCGATGACCAGGACAAGGTCAGCGACAGCATGACAGCGGTAACCACTCCCAAGCGCGGGACGAACCGTAATGGTGGCAAATTGTCGACAAGCACGGCATCTCCGGTTGTGTCGATTTCATCTTCGTCGGGTTCTTCAAACCCCAACACTCCCGAGCAACCTGGACTGTCAAGAGTGGAGAGGCAATTGCTGGCGTTGAAGGAACTGGAGTGGACTCCACCCCGCGCTGTGGCAACGAAGTCTCGGCTAGACAACCAGGAAGAGCTTACGGATTCTGCTGTAGATGCGGCAGCAGTCTTGGCTCAACTTAGTTCAAGCAGTAACCAAGCGAAAAACAAATCGAAGAACGCACCAAGCGGAAAGAAGGCTACTCACCGAATGAAAGCGCAAGCTTTGTTCACGGATAACGATAGTACCGAAGACAGTGCCAACAAGGAGAACTGCGAGGTGACCAAGGCGGAGTCCAACAAGGAGACTGAGGCAGTGTCTTCATCGTTAAAGACACCCGTAGCAGCTACGATCTCCAACAAACGAGGCCGCGCAGGATCCAAGAAGTCTGTCCGTGTTCAAGCGGAAAAGCAAGACGTCGTTGCTAGTGAGCCTGAAAAACCAACAGAGATAGATAACCAAGTGGAACCGGCGAACCCTACTGAGGAGGATGAGGACGTCGAACTGGAAGAGGAGCTGGAGCAACTGGAGCAGTACGAGCCCGAGTTCGAGTCAGTGCCCCTTGTGAGTGACAAGGGCTCACTCCTGGCTGCAACCATGTACCAGTACGCTGTTCCGGCCGCTACGAGCAGAGGTGACGTCACGATGGCCAGCGCAGTCGACAACGTTAAGGCTGACTGTGCAGCCGCGGCTACCGAGCAGACCAACTTGCTGATGCAATTTTCGCTCCAGAACGAGCGGCTCAAGATGAACTTCCTGGCCGAGCGCGAGCGCATCTACAGGCATCCGGACTGCAGCTGTGCGTCGCAAGCTCACTCAAAGAAATCGTCCTCCAGCGGCATGAACTGGCGCCGGAACGTGGCGCACGACTACCTCAAACGGAAGCAGCTGAAGCGGCGGCACAAGAAGCAGCTCGCGGCCAAATTACAGCAGCTCCACGCTAGCTACTCCACGCAGATCAACGAGTTGTATGCGATGCAGCAGATGCAGGCCAACGCCTTCCGTGCGCGACAGCAGTTCCAGCACCTTCACATGCAATTCCGTCGCCAGGCCAGCAAAACCGACAGCGCCTCTCCATCATCACCGACAACCATAACGTCTCCACTGCAGCACTCGGTCATGCCCGACCACCTCTCTGGAGCCACCTTCCCGTACCCCGACTTGCTATCTTAAGTGTGCCACTCGCTGCCCATGTTACATGTATGATAAGATAACACACGAAAGTTTCACTTGTCGTTTTTGCATACCGTACCGGTAACGTCCGTCCTGAGATAAGGTCACGGAGGTCCTGAGATACGGATTCGCTATGGTGGCATGGTGGTGAGCCAGTACGGTTTACTGGTGATTTTGGTGACAAACAATTGTTTCGAGAGCTGCAGGAGCCGTGCGTCACAAGTGCCAGGCTATGCCCCGGCATACATGAACATGTAGACTATTGCCACAAGATGAATAGCGGATGTCATGAACCACCAAAATAGGAGTTGTCGACATGAAATCTCTCACCCAGCCTATAATACCCAGGGCATACAAGTAACCCTATAGGGTGTGACCATTTAAGCCCGCGTGCTACGCACACGGACCTTGGCGTTGTTTCGACCTGTCGAGCGATTCGGCTCATCTTGTGGTTACTAACAGTGTACTCGCCGAGCTTCACCCCTCCTGGCATTTTGATATAAAAAGGGCAAAATGGACTGGAATACAAACATCAAGTAAGTTCATCTTGTGGTCACTAGAATAGTGGACATTGTTTGTGCTTGTGCTCAACGGATCATCGCCTGTCTTAAAGATTTGCGGGGTCTTCCGCTGCGTGGACCAGGTCTTCTTTCAATCACTCGCGAATTCACTTGCTTCGGCTCAAGTCTCATTTGCCACCACCTTCAACCTCCAACCACCTTCCCACCTTCCTACCATTAACGATGTCCCAAGTGGCGCCTCTGACTGCTCCGAACGACGTGACGGTGGTCGTCTTCCCCTCCAAAGACGACAGCACGGACATACAACTGGAGCTCGTGGACCAACGTACAGCCGCCAAGCAGAAGATCATCCTGGGCATCTTGACCGCGTTGTTGCTCTCCGGACTGCTCTACGTCTGCGTCGCTGCCATCTTCTTCTTCGGGGACCTCTTCGCGCTCGTGTTGGTGGCAACAAGACACTAAGGAGCATGTTGTCGTCTACACTAGCAGCGAAGTACTTATTATAAAATACATGTAACATGTAACGTGCAGTGCAAGCACTTTTGGAGCGGAAGAAACGGCCTGAGCGAGGCCACCAAAGGCGTGTGACATCGAGTGGTAAGCCCTGCGAGTGACAAGCTTTAGACGCCACTTGCAAACTTATCTCTCAACAGCCAAATGGCTGCACAAGTGATGCCTTTGGACCACGTGACGGTGGCCATTCTCACCGAGGAATATCCAGACCATGGCGAGGAGGGCAGCAACAGAAACAAGATACTCAAGCGGCGAGCACTCAACGGCGTCTTCTACACAGCCGTATGTGTTGGAGCTCTTTGCTTCATCGCGATCGCTGTTGCGTCTGTCGGACACGGGCTCATTCTTCTGTTGGCTGTGCCGTAGTCTAGGCGGCGTGTCGTCTGGGCTTCGTTGATATCATCAAGTGGGTTTTTCACCGCGACGACGTGGTCAACTCAAGCGAACAGGTTCCGGAAGACTAGCACAGAACAGAATTTAGTGTGAAGTTCGCACTGCTTGGTATCTGCAGTAATACATGTCATGTAGTACCATGCCTTCTTGTGTTCACAAAATCCTCCGTTCCTGTTGAATGAGCAACGTTGAAGGGCTGAGTAATAAACCCTTAAAAATTAGTTGTGACATCGATGGTGAAATGATTGGTGAAGATGAACTGCTGTTTACACGATGGTAAGATAATGGTCGTGAATCACCACAGGGCATGGCAGATCACTCCTGTCTTCAGATCAGTCCTTCCGCCGCTGATCCCCCGCACTTCCGAACTTGCCAGCTACAGCTCAGACCTACCAGCACCCAACTTCACGGCGACCCAAGTGATGCTTCGCTCTGCTTCGACCAAAGTGGCGGTGGTGGCACAGAATGTCCTCTTGGGCATCGGTCGTGTTGATCAGCGTCATCTGCTTCTTTATGGTCGAGGTGGAGTTAATCAGCGAGGGGTTCATTCTGTCTTGGCTGCGATGCAAAGCCAATCCCAGCTTCACTGACAACACTGTCGCTATTGGGCATGGCTTTCTACAGTCTCGAGTCTTTCGCCCACTAACGAAGTCTCAGGAGAGAAAATGCCCGTGCTCAAAGGCGTCATCGCACTTTTACTCCAGTATTAATACACAGCATTGCTGGACCGAGCCTTTCTGTGCCATCGATCGCGAGGCTTAAACGGAGCCGGAGGGGGAAACTATGGAGATCGAGGTTACGGAGATCGAGGTGTATAACATGGCGCCAAATCATAATAAGCTTATGTTAATATTACTATGCAATTGCCGCGCTACGCTTAGCTGGGCGCCCCGTCGGCGCCACCGCGGCTCGCTTCGCTCGCGCTATGGAGATACAATGTCCTAGCAAGGGCAATGGACGGTTCGCTGGAATGCTCGGCGCTGGGCCCGCCTTCGCAAATACCGCGCGGCCCTGCTTCGCGGGCACCCGGCACCGCTCACCTTAGTTGATCGGGGGCACTAACGCGCCTCGTTTATTATACCTCAATCTCCATAGATTTTCCCGAGCCGGAGCTGCTTGGCGCATATTCGCGTAAAATTTTAGGAGAGCACAGAAGCGCACATACGAAAGCAGGTTTCTCGATGACAGCAATCAATTCGACCGTTGGTCTCTAGAGTTCGCTAATTATTCAAGACCGCTAAGGATTACTATCAAGTTTGCTCGTGGCAAGTTCATCCTTCTGTGCGTCAAGTCACATCGACGCGATCGAGAATCCCGGCGACACACAAAAAGCTGACCAAGTAACTTACGACAAGAGTTCATTTAATACCAAGAAATACTCGGCACACAGGTGATGTGCGGTCTATGTGCTGCGGATTACGTTCCGATGCTTCTGCTGCGGTTGGTCACTTACGAATTTGTCAGCTACAGCTCAAGTCTTCAGACCAGCAACTACGGCGTCCAACACAATGAGCTCGCAGGTGATGCCTCTGCCCGCTTTGAGTGGAGTCACGGTGTCCATTGCTATCAATGAAACTCCGACAGGCTTGAAGACGTACAGAGACAAAGTGTTCAGGCTATTTTACCCGGTCGTGTTTGTTGTAGCTCTCTTCTTCTTCATGTTCGCAGCGGAGATCATTGGCAAGGGGTTCAGCCTTCTCTGAGCTATGACGCAAAGCTGACAAAACCGGTCCCTGGCTTGGGAACTGTGACTTCTATCGTGGCCGCCTCTATTTTCTGGCCGGCGGAGGGTCTACATGGACGACACTGGGAAGCCAACATCGGTATTCCTGTGGTGCGCATCATACAGTCGTCGGTCGAGGTCTCCGCGATGAACTTCACGTCCAATATTCAGGCCTACGTGGAGTGCCTTCCTTCAGCGTGCCGATGTGGTCAAGTCGGGGGAAAAAGCGAGGTCTCAGCTACGTGAAGTGCAGCACAAAGGCAGGAAACGCATTGTCACGGCCGATCAAGCTCTGTCCAGGGCAAGCTTCGCAAGTATTTTTATTTATGAGTTAATAAGACACGATAACAAACTTCATGCTGCAACAAGCTGCAAGTTTTTGATGCCAGTATCTTTGTTGACGGCTTCGAGCTCTTCGGATCTCTCGTAAGGCCAAATTGAAGCAAGTACTTGTACACAAGAATTCAGCAACAAGGTGCAATCAATGAGTGGACTTTGGACAGGCTTCTTCAGTTAATCAAGATGTGCCATGAGTTGCCTATGCAAGAAGACAAGAAGGGTTATTTTTTTCACCTTGTCGGAATGCGCTTACGACCCACGATGGATGAAAAAGCTTTGAATGCAATTCCTGTGGTGGATTCCAATTCATGCACCAACTCATAAACCGCGACAGCCTTGAGGGATTCTGCGAGCGAAAATGGCTCTGGCAGGCCATTCACTGCCACAACTCATTTGAGATCGGGTCTCAATGCGTGAAAACTATTTGATTTCTTGCGGCTTTGCCGTTAATAAAACACTGATTTTCCTACTCTGCATCGATTCTTCGATAGTTGATCCAGATAACGATGCCAATGATTCGGCTTCATACTTCTGCTGAGTTTTGATGATAGCCAGTCGGTTGTGAAGCGAGACTCAACGAACCCAACACGAATGAAAACTCCCACAAAGTAGAAAACCACAAGAGCTGTCGACTGTCGCCAAAATGGAGCCATCAGTGAAAGACTCGCTCGATGACTGTCTATCAACAAAGATCCGTGTAACGGAGACTCCTACACCAGACTTATTGTCTACAGCAATTCCAAAGACGGAGCTGCCGACAACGCAAACTCCTGCGACAGACATCCAGCAAGACACGCTGAGTAGTCCCTGTGCCGAAAATGGCGTAACATGTCCGTCAATAGCACGTGAAATGTACCAGACGCTAATTCGTTGGCGTCTTCCTTCAAAAGTTGCTGTGAATGGTTCAAAACAACCCCGACATGTAGGGGGCTCCACACGAATAGGGCAGGCGAGTACAGGGAATGCTACCAGGCAATCAACACTGACGATATCAACTGGGCGACAGCAAGTTCAGACGGCTGAAAGATCAAAACACCTTTACTTTAGGTCATCATATAAAGTACAGGTAAAGTTTGTGAGAACATGGGCTATCGCTGTCTGCAAAAGATTTTTCCCCCTCCGATCGCATTATTAGTTAACTCACATTTCGCTATAAATCACCCAAGAACATTATTGCGTCATTTACCACTCAATTGTTTTGTACAAATTTAAGAATAAAATACCAACACGACCTGGGTACAAACCTGTAGGACAGTGAGCCGCCTGGGCATAGTAGGAACACGTCAACAAAGCAAGCAAATTTCAAGAATCCACGAAATCGTTACCGATTGCTACTGAAGTACAACATAACAATCAAAGCCGCTATGGAAAGGCCGAAAGGGCTTGTTCAGAAGGCAAAGATACAGGTGAAGCATGGATGTCGAAAAAGACGGACACAACGAAGAACTTTATTAACTTGTGACACACGTAGGCGATACGTTGAGCGAAAGTTGGTCAAGAATAATGGATTGTGAGCAATCTCGGATCGAGGACTTTGACGGCCATAGAACAACTTCAAGACACTTGAGCGAAATTCTACGTGATACTAAAGTACACCATGATAACCTCAGTCTCCAATTCATCAACCCCAGCAACCAACGAGCTGGAAAAAAGAGATCCTACCGTGACTGGAATCGTATCAATTGAAGGCACTGTCAACGTCGTGAAGCCTGCACATCGACGACACCCTGCTCTGGTGCCGTCAGTATATCTGCAAAGGCAAAGAGCAACCCTCTTCGCAATTATGTTCACCTTTGTTGTCTGTCCAAATGCAGCAGATTGAACACTACCCTCTCACCTGTCTGCATGCAAGCCACAACCTCAAACTCTCAAGCCAATATCACAGACACACCAACCCACCCACACTTGCATATTTCTCTTGATCAAGCACCACCCAGCACAAGCGCGTCAAAGGCCTCCAGTCGATCTCCAAGCTCTGCAACATGTCACACATGTCGTTTCGACCAGCGAAAAACTCACTAGTCGCCCATCCTTCAATATTCTGAAGGGTCACCATGTCGGACTCTTTTGTGCTGACTCGATGGCTACATTCGTCTTGACGTGCTGCTCTGTGGGTGACACTCTTGCCGAAGATGCCGCTAGTTCCCCCACCTCCCTTCGATGACGATAAGATGACGTACCTCACTCCAACTTGCCCCATTGTCGAATTCTTCACTATCCATCGATGCGTCTGTACCCGCGTGAACAGCCTCTGTTGGACGAAACCATGGAGCTGCCGACGTTGTCCGTCGCTCCTGGGCCTCCACACCCTCGCGGAGGCCGTGGCAGCTTCTCCAGCAGCTACAGCAGCGGATTCGCTGGCACCGACAGCTTCTGCAGCTTCAACAGCAGCCAACTCTTCGAAGACAGCGACGACCGCGAGGTTGACGTCGATGATTTGGACTCCAACTCGAGTCGGGGAGCCTACGCACTGCTGTCGATGCCGGTGGAGTCCGTCAAGAGGATGGTCCCTACGACGGGCGTCGTCACACGACCAATGAACTCGACGTGGAACTCTCAGGACAGCAGCTTCCGACGGACCACAGACATCGCTGATGCTCTTCGGGAGCTAAGAGAAGGTCGGGTAGTAGTTGACGGCGTAGAGGATGAAAATGAACGTCGTGTTGAGGAAGAGAAGGAGAGCCAAGTGACCTCCGTGACGCTGCGACAGTTTGTGACGCGTCTCTCTACACGACGAGACTTGTTCGTGATGAGTATGGGGCTGCTGGCTGCTACGATCCACGGCGCGCTGTGGTCGTTGCTGGCGAGAGAAGGGCAAGCTGCGATTGCAGCTTTCGCTCCGTATGATCGTCACCACGTGGACTCGACGGCATTAGCGTTGATGCTTCTGTCACTAGCACTAGGAGTGACGGCGTACGCTGCTCACTTGTGTCTCTCACACACATCCGAGAGACTGTTGAGGTCCTTGAAGGAGCAAGTGCTGCGTCACCTTCTCATTGACTTGAACCAGCCATGGTTCGATGTCCATAAGTCCCTCGTGGCATCGCTTGGTGGGGAGTTGACACGTGATGCTCAAACCATTCGACGGGGTCTTGGGCCGGAGCTTGGAGCTGTCTGCAGGTTCTTAACGCAGTTCGTCGGCGGCTTCGTCGTCGCCTTCATGACGCTCTGGGACTTGACCCTTGCCATCAGTTGTGTAGCCCCCGTAGTCGTCTGTGTCATCTTTGCTTTGAGACGCACCAGGACCAAGTCTGACACTGACGCTGACGCTGTAGCAGTTGAAGCGCTGAACAACATCCAGACGGTGTTTGCTCTCAATGCTCAGCGTCGTGTTCGCGAGAAACATTCGCTTCGTCTCCGGATCACGGAACGTCAACATGTTGTACGACATGGCAAGCACGCAGCACTACAAGGCACGTTGACTGGAACTTTGTGGGTCATGAGCGCTATCGGTCTTTGGTACGGCGGCAAACAGGTGTACGAGGCTGAAGCAGAGCCTAGTGACGTGTTCGAGACGCTTCTCGGCGTGATCATCGGGAGTCACGCTCTGGGTCACTTGTTCCCAAGCTTCGCGGCTGTAATCCGAGCCAAGAACGCTGCGTCCAAGCTCTTCTCCTTGCTGGAGACACCTTCTAACACCAAAACCCGCAGCCAGGACGGAGTCATGAACCCTTTGCCGAGGCCGGCAGCATGCTCCGGTGCAGTGATGGCAGTTGACTTGCACTTTGCGTACCCGTCACGACCACAGCGCCTGGTCTTGCGAGGCTGCAACGTGTCGCTCATGGCTGGAGAGTGTGTAGCTGTCGTTGGAGGCAGTGGGTCAGGGAAATCGACGCTTGTGACGCTCTTGACGCGTCTGTACGAACCTTCACAAGGCCTTATATTGCTGGATGGCCGCGAGGTGAACACGCTGGACCCGACGTGGATGCGAGCTCAACTTGGCGTCGTGCCGCAGCACGTGACGCTGTTCAGAGCCTCCATCTTCGACAACATCACTATGGGTCTCGTGGTGCTGCGAGACTTGAGCGGACGGAGCACCGGACAGATGGAGGAGCGTGTGATCAACGCAGCTCAACGTGCAGACGTCCACGACTTCATCATGGCGCTCCCTGATGGCTACAGCACAAGAATCGGCGAGAACGGAGCAGTCAAGTTGACGACGCTGCAGCGACAGCGAATTGCACTGGCCAGAGCGCTCATCCGAGAACCGAAGCTCCTGCTGCTGGACGAAGTGGCTCTCAGTCCTCAGGAACTGCTGTCGAGATTCGGCGGCGCTGTCGGCGCTGGCAGTACGACGATGTTGCTGTGTACGAGTCAAGTGAGCGCTGCGGCAGTGCAATTCGCTGACAAGATCGTAGTGCTTGAGGCAGGAAAAGTCATGGAGCAGGGCACACACGTGGAGCTACTGCAGCGTGGCAACAGCTTCTATCGTCGACTCCACCTCATCCAGCACAGCATCGCACGGGAGCAGCGTCCGACCGACGAACCAACGCCACAGCAGAGATACCAGCAACAGGTCACCAAGGCAGCGCCTACTTCGCCAACGAAGCTTACGGAACGAGACATCAGAGCTCTCGCTCGTCCAGAACGCAAGTTCTTGGCGTTAGGACTTGGTGCTTCAGTCATTGTGGGACTTGGTGGACCGCTTCTCGGCCTGTTGATCAGCGAACTGCTGGCCGACATGACTCAGCAATACGACGCCTTCCTCGAGTCTCAAGACACAGTGAGTCTGGTCAAGACACTGCGGCCTCAAGTTATGAGGCACGGGCTCTTCCTAAGCGCGGGTGCAGCAGTTGTCGTGGTCTTCCAGAGTCTCCAGCTATTCTGCTTGGATGCAGCGGCGGAGCGTGTAGCTTCACATCTAAGAGACTTGCACTTCAGCTCGCTTCTGGCGCAGCCACTGCCATTCTTCGATGCCTCACAACACAACGCCAAGGTGCTGACGGACTCGCTCGCTGCACAGGCCCCAACTGCATCACTGGTAATCGGCCGTGCTCAAGGCTACAAACTCCAGATAGCAAGCACCTTAGTGACAACAGTCGTCGTGGCCTTTTGGCGAGGAAGCTGGATGCTCACGCTGGTGCTGCTAGCTGCACTGCCGCTGCTACTCATCGGTGAGGCTCTTCACAACCAGCACAGCTTGAAAACCCCAGCAACTTCGGCCTCTCTTGACGATAAAACCGAGGCAGAAGAAGCTGTGGACGTCCACGTGAGTGAAGCTCTGCGCAATCGTCGAACGGTAGTCATGTTGGGACTGGGGAACTCGTGGTGCTCCAGTTTTGACGCACTGTTGCAACGTCCACTACGACGTACCAGACATGAAGCGCAGCTTGAGGCGGTGGGGCGTGGCTTCAGTGCAGTTGTGCTGGTCGCTGGCTGCGCTCTGGCCTGTTGGCTGAGTGGCGTCCTCGTGCACTACGGAGACGCCACGTTCCGCGAGCTCGTACATTCTCTGGTGGTCGTGATAGTCTCTGCCCAGTCGTTGGGGCTTGCTGTGGCTTGGTTGGGCAGGACCGATGGCGCGTTGCAAGCTGGAGCCTCCATCTTCGCCTTACGCGATGCAGCAATTGTCGCTAACGGAGCTAAAGGGCTGACACCACCTCCTTCTTGTGCGTCTTCAGACGGAGAGCACGATCCGATGCCTCAGAGCCCCATGCTCAGAGGCAGTGTCACGCTACAAGACGTGCACTTCGCGTACACCACGCGTCCAGACGTCCCGGTTCTCAGCGGACTCACACTGCGTGTCGCTGCCGGCCAAACGGTGGCGCTATGCGGGTCTAGAGGTGCTGGAATGTCCACGGTGTTTGCTCTGCTCGAAGGGTTCTACGACTTGGCCTCAGCTCCAGGAAACAGCGGCCGCGTGATGCTGGATGGCGTGGACATTCGAGCGCTGGACGTGTCGTGGCTACGCGCTCAGATCAGCTTCGTTGGCTCGGAGCCGACCTTGTTCCTGGGCACGATAGCGGAGAATATTGCGTACGGAATGGCAGCCCCACCGACGCTGGAGATGATCGTCGCTGCTGCTGAAGTGGCACACGCTCACGCCTTCATTTCACGTCTTCCTGGTGGCTACGCGACTCGTGTGGGCCAGCTGCAGTTAACACCAGGTCAGCGACAGCGTATCGCTCTCGCGCGCGCTGTTCTGCAGGACGCGAGACTTTTGCTGCTGGACGAACCTACGCGATCTCTCGGAGCGGAGAGCGAGAAGTTTGCGGTTCAACAAGCACTGGACACGATCGTCGCCCAGCGGGTGCGTCGAACGACTGTCATTGCAGCGCATCCATCCGAGTCTGCTACAGTCAGGAACGCGGACTTGATCTACGTGATCGAGAGTGGCAAAGTCGTCGATCAAGGCACGCACTCCGAGCTGTTCCAGGTCCGTGATGGGATTTATTCCAGACTTCTCCAAGAGAGTATGGTATCCTCCAGCTCCTACACGGTAAACACGAACACAACGTAGGCCGACAACAACTCCACCGAGACGTATCTGTAGTTTTGGGCTGCTATTGGAAGTATCAGTTGCTCCAGCCTACCATTAATGCATAAGTCTTACCACAAATACCTAAAGAATGCAGCTTAGCACCTTCTTCACAGTCTTTTGCTCCGTTGACGTCCGAGCGGTGAACTCCGGACTCAGCTCGTAGATAGAGAACTGGAATGGCGAGACACTCGGGTCAATACGCCAAGCGATTGCAGGCCGCGACGTCCGCATTTTCTCCGATCTGCATTGACAACAAGGATAAATTAAGCCAAGGTTACAACATCACCAGCCAAATGCAGTATCACTTACGAAACCACGAGCGGATACAGCGTTGAGGCCAACTCAACCGGAGAAATGTCCTTTAACGCATCCAATTCATGCGACAGCGTTGGTCCCTACAAGGTACAAGCAGCAATAGTAGTGAGGAGTAGCTCCTGACATCCTAACAAATGAAGATCGTACACTGCGGCACTCCAGCAGGTCCCAAGCAAGGACGTTGCCATTGGAAAATGACGCGTAAAAGACCGCAGGACGAGATGTTGACCATGCCACGGCGCAGACACTCACGCCGAATGGTACTTCTTCCCATGAAGTGAGACACAAGGACACATCTGAGTGATATAAGCTGCAGCATAAGCACTTCATTAGCAATTCTCAACTGGAGAAGAAGCAGCAGTAGCGACCACGTCAAATCCTCAGACGTACCAGATACTCCCGTCTTCATAACCCACGAGGAAATAGTCGGACTCGAACGGATGGAAGTCAATGCACACGACTCCCGCTAACGCGTCTGTCGTCTTTAGCCCTTGCTCTCGCTGGTACTGGATCCGAGAAGAGGTCTTTTCAAAGCGATTACCCCGCACTAGCTGACCTGTACGAGTGCCGACGACAAACCTGTTGGTACAGCAAATATCAGTTAGTTCACGGGGTATGAGGGTGACAAGAGCTAACCCACAACGCAGCTGTACTGGTTGGGGTCGTGAGGGAAGTACTTGAGCACTGAGACGGCAGGACCAACTTGAGCGACGGAAGGAGCTGCAACGGAAGTGGGCGAAAGAGGCGTCTTGGACCCTCTGCGTTGAGGTTTCGGAGCCCCGTACGGCGTTAGATACTGCTGCTGCATGTCGATGCGAGTGTTCATGACCATTTTCACGTTTCCTCCGATCTGCACGCACTTATCGGTAACTAAAGCTTCGTCCCTGGAGTCGAACTCGATTAAGCTCCAGATAATCAACACCCCGCGGTCATCCATGGAGCCGAACTGGAACGTTCCTCCACTGCCAGCACTCCCTTTGCTCCGATCGATGGCCTCCAACGCCACAATACTCGACGTGTGTTGTTCAGGCGCACGGGAATTCATGCCGCACGTCGAATACGCTGGTGTGCAAACTGCTAGACCATCTACCAGTGGACTTCCGGACTGTATCATAGATTGAGGTCGGAGATCCCAAACGTGAATACTGCCGTCTTCAGTGCCGACAACCACAAAAATCTCTCGTGAAGGGCTCAGACAGGCTGTGGACGCCGCACCTTCACTCTTTAGTAGATGCAGCGGACGATTCGGCAGATTGACGTCCCAGGCGCAAGAAATGGTCTTGTCCCTGAACAATTTGGCGGCTTCTAGCTGTTGATTGTCGCCACTGGCACCTCCATAGCAGGACAGAAGTGTGCTGGACACAGACGGCGAGAACCGTAGAGCCACAAGGTCTCGACCCTGGAGAATTTGCTCGAGAGACGCCATCGAGTCCATTTTCTTGCTCGGAAACACCAATTTCTTGTCCAGTTTGGAAGATTTCGTCACTTGATGGCGTCTACCCATCGATTTATCGTCACTTCCCTTGCTTTCGTCCTCTCCGCTCTTCTTGGTGATCTCTTGTTGGTTTCCGTGCACTTCTGCTTCCGACGCCATGACATTTTCCACGGCCAGAGTCTCACAGACGTAGGCAGCGTGGTCCAAGAACTTGAAAAAGCGCGACGAAGACGAGGAAGAGAACGCGCTGTCCTCATTGTTGTCGACACCCGATAGACTCGAGTCCGTGTCAATACCGATGTCGTCCGGGAAGTGCATACTCTTGTCGTACGTCTCGGGGGCTTTTGTCTGTGTCCCAAGCGATCTGGCCCCGTCATTAGATTGAACAAACGCATGCCGCACCAGTCCTCTCCTTAGACGGTGCAGGACCTTGTCTTGCTCACTCACCGGATTCTGCTGGAACAGCAAGAACTTTTCCACCTCAAACTTCCGACGTTCGAGTATCTCCTTGGCACGTTTGGTACGTGGATCCAGCGACTGCTTCAAGCCTGCAATGGAAGACGCAATGGAAGTGGGAGGCCTAGCAGTCCCCGATTGTTCCTCTCCTCGACTGCTGAGCTCTGATGAACTTGGAGATCGCGATGACGCTGACGCAGACAGCAGGCCCTTCGTCTCTGCCTGCATGGCCTGCTGAATTCTCCTCAATTCGGCTTCTTCAGCCCCGACACTCGAACTCGCACCTCGATTCTTGGAACTAGCTTTTGCCCCGACGGTAGGGAGTGGAGTCGACTTGGGCTGACTCACTTCTTCTTGCTCAAAGTCCTCGTCGTAGTTCTCGAAGCCATCCTCGTCGTAGTCCTCAGCTTCTTCTTGACACTCCTCCGCGTTAGCGTTTAGCGCCTCAACCTGCAGTTTTTGACGAGCTTCACGCTGTCGCTGCTCTTCAAGACGTCGGGCCTCGTCTAGTGCTTGTTTCGCCACATCTTCTCGGCGTTTCGTCTCCTCGATCTCCTTGGCACGTTGTCTCTTAGCTTCTCGTCTGGCCTGCTTCTCACGTTCGGCATCTTCCTTCTGCTTGGCTGCATCGGACGCATCAGCTGTTGAACCTGCATCAGGACCTGAAGGACCTGAAGGACCTGCTGGACCTGGTGACATAGACTCCCTTGACGTCGGAGCGGTAGCGTCTCCACGCGAAGTGGCCGAGGTGCGTTTCTTGGATGATTTACGCTTGGGATCAGCTCCATCCACGACTGGTTTCGGCTCGGCCAGCGGAATCCGAGGAACGGTGGGCACTGCACCGACAGGAGGTGTAGAAGCAGCAACCGGAACAGGTTGAGAGGCAGGAGCAGCGACTGAGTGTCTGGCGGAACTCTTCTTGCTCGATTTCTTGGCCGGCGCAGCATCGCCCATGGACGGCGCACCCTTAGGCTCCGACATGGTGCAGCTAAGTTAAACTTGATGCTGAGGATATCTCTCCGTCTGCGTCGGTTCGCGTTGAAGCGACGTTGAAGTCGGATTCGCCACGCTGGACACAACTACCTGATGATAACTCCTGTCATTGATGCTTCTGCGGCTAAACTTGTCATGAGGTTCTAGTCTACTGATCATGTAGCTAGCTGTAGCTGTTTTGCTTTTACGTGGTTAGAATGTCGGCCATATTCATCGTGCATGTGTTGGTGGTACGCTGCTCCGACTCTGCTTCGCTACTCGAGCTCTCCCTGTGCAACAACGGAGGAAGACTCACAGGGTTCGAAGCGGGTTATAACAGCTCACACCATCAAGACAGAGCAGAGCCTGAGTCATCACGAAATACAGCTCTTCCCCGTTCTGGAGCAGCTCCGCCATGGACTCGACGAAATCCATGCGTTCGGCGATCCGAGATATCCGTCCAGTGTCCATTTCGACGGAAAAGACAAGCTGGGAAGGCACCACAGCACGTTTCCTACGAGTTTGTCGGCTAATGCTCTGTACGGCAGCACATAAAGAAACACTGACTCGAGGGTGTGCAGTGTGATCCGAAGCGTGTAGCTCGCTGTTGATCGTATGTCGCTCATATCGTCCTGGTCATTGTACTGAGCGGGCATCGAGTGGATTTGTCGAAATTCTAGCACGTCGAAAGACTCGCTCAGTGCCTGCCATCGCTCCTGCACATACTTCCCACCTGCTTGGGGATCGTGCGCTCTTTCAGACACGAAAGCCTGCGCGATAAAGTCATCCTGAGATCTGCTCGTGCTTTCGATTACCGTGTCGTTGTACCTTTCGCGAAGACGAGATAGTAGTCGCTCACTATTTGATAGAAAACGTCGTCTATCGGCTCGTCGATCAACCCCAACATGCGATCAACGCTCGTCCCAGCAGCATCTCGAGCTTCCTTGGGTCCTTGACAATACTGGCAAAAGCCTCGACAAAGTCCACTTCGAACTCGTATTTGCAGCATTTGCCTTGTGTATTAAACGAAAAGGTGATACCGATCGAAGGCTCCACCTCCTGCCCCACAAGTTGAGCGACGAGACACTCGTCCCCGACGATATGCGGGAAGACCATCTCGATGGTTTTCCTTAGCACCTGGAAGCGCAACTTGGCCTGCGTCCTGATGATTACGGAGTCCTCAGCGACCACAATGTCGTAGGACGTGAGCGTCACGCAGATAAACCTGATGAACGTCGAGTACAGTACGATCTGCTCAGCCATAACGTCAGGGCCACGTAACCCATTCCCCACGTCCAACTCTGAGTCCATCACACTGTGCAGAAACGCGCGCTGGTCCTGGTCGTCAAGGAGTCGCTTCCGTCCGGTCTCCCGGATCGCCCAGCCGGTGCGGAACACCCGCAGGTATTCCGTGACCACGTGGAAGAGAGATCCCTCTGGAGAGTGACGGCGTAGCAGCGTCCGAGTGCTTAGGAGGTCTCGCAGGGTGGTGATGTCCCGCACCTGCTGCTGTAAGTTTTGCACGTCGAGCGTTAAATTAAAGTCCACGGAGCGTTCTTTTAGCACCGAGTGGAAGCACCCCCAGCCGCGGCTCTTCTTGGCTGCATAGGAAGATTGTTTCTTCTTGGACTTGGCTTTGGGTTTGGCATGACTTGGACTGGGCTGGCGGAGACTTACGGCGCTCGGAACGACGGTCAGCTCGCTGCTCATAGCGGGGCCGAATTGGAGACTTTTTGCGGCGAATTGGAGACTTGTCCCCCAACAGTGGACGCTTTTTTGTAGCCGTTTCAATAAGTCGACACGTGATTGGCTAGCAGGGAAAATAAATTAGTACTGAAGGAGTAAGTTACGAAATTTTTAAATTGACAGTCTTGAGCTGAACACGGTTTTTGATCCAGTGGCGTAATCAAAAGTTGACTGGATCGAAAACTGTGTTTAGCGCGAATTGGCTCAGATTGATAATTTTTACAAAACTGTACTTAATTTAGTTAGACTCAAACAGCCAATGGAAAATCCATCCTAGAGAAAATCCAGACATTATACGAACGTCCCCCTCCTATTGGCTGACTCCGTTTTCTCTTTCATTATCAGACTTTAGCACCGCAAGAATGGACCCGAAGAAGCCGCAGAAGACCGTCGATGGACCCAACTACCCCATGGCCACGGGCCAGCCCGTCCAGGTAGACGCCTACGGCCGTCCAGTCGTCGAGGCCGTCCCTGCTGCGCCAGGCAGCTTCCCCGCTGCTGTCCACACGCGCGTGGTGCCCAACAACGCCAACATCCGCCGCGACGCACAAGGCAACGCGCTGTGTAACAAGTGCTCGACCCCGTACCCGCTTCCTGCCGGCTGTACCAGCTGGAGATGCCGCAGCTGTGGAGAACTCAACAATGCCAGTACGTACGGCAATGAGTGGTGCAACGTTATGTAAGAGAAAGAGAGAGGAAGAGGAAGAGGAGAGAGAGAAAGCAAAAAACATTATATGAAGTGAAGTTTTTTTTTTGGGGTATTTACTATGGGCATAATGACTTGAGGTTGAGAGCTCGCGCGACGATCTTCATTTCCCACCGTAACAAACCTTGCAGAGTATCTGTGGCATTCGTTGTGCGTCTTCTTCAGTGCAGTAGTCGGTTCTGCCAACCCACACGACTGGTTGGTATTTTTCACCGGTGACGGGGTTCTCCACGTCGTACGCTTCGGTGGTGAGAGCGAGATCGGCCCACGCGATTTTCCGACCTGCTTCGTCGTGTTCGATGGCGGGCGGTAGCGACACTCTGCGTGCCAAAGACGTAGCCAGTGATGTGAGAGTCTGGAGGTAGCTGTCATCGTAGTCGGTTGTATTTGGGAACTCCTTGGAAGCTTCAACTAGAAAGTGGGTCTGTAGGCGTTCGGGTTGGCTTGCTGGCGAACTTGTTGGCGAGAGGTTCCAGTCTCTACGGCCTTGAAACGAACCAGCTCGATGTCGTTGGACCACGTTTTGTGCATGATGTCGAGCACATTGAGGCTGGTGAACGTTTTAGTCAAGACGAACTCCATCACGCTGCCTTCCACATGTTGCACGATACCTCAGCCATCCGGTGTGTTCGCGTATCACTCAATGGCTGGAGGAGTCCAACCGCCACGTGGTGAATGTCGCCTTGTTAGCTTGCATCAGTAGTATATACTGGAACATTATGCAGTCATTTTTTTTTCTCATCGTAATTTATCAAGGAGAGTAGGTTTAACGCTTTCACAGCAGCAGCTGTCGTTTCAACCGACGCAGCCTCTGGGTAGTCTTTGGACTTGAGGAAGCGTCCTTTGTAGCTCAAGCGTCCGCACAACCTTTAGCTATTGGGAGATTACTATCGAGGTAGGGCTACATTTGGAGTGCCCACACCTTATTTTCCCGATTAAGTACGGTAGAAAAATTCTCTCTCTCGCATTCCAGAATCTGCCGCCTCAAGGAAAGATGGTGAAGCTGGTATGTGTGATCGTTGGTGTGGCGGGCAGCGCGTTCCCTGTGGACATCGACGCGAGTCAGTTGGTAGGGGACTTGAAGG
>LGSN01000168.1:0-52345 GCA_001314375.1 Phytophthora podocarpi | reverse complement strand
TCAACAACATACCTATCGGATAAAGCTCACACGTATCGAGAAGAAGTGGAACAATGCCGAAAGGCACATTCGCAATGTCAGCCACCTGACGAAAATGCGAAACCTACAGCACGAATGCTTCGTTCATGTGAAATGGAAGTCCCTTCAGCTAAAACTGCTTTTGAAATGTTTCAAGAAACAGCAGAGCGCTGTATCATAGCAACCAACATACACAAGCATTCTGCTACTTGTGTAAAGGGATATTATAGCCGCGATAGATGTCGACTCAATCACCCGGCCGGGGTTTGGGATAAAGACACACAATCAGTGCAGCTAATTTGGCACGGCGCAAAAAGTAAAGCGGACAATGTGACAGCTAAGGCTGTTGATGCGGAAACTACCAATTCCATTGACGGTGGATACGACGTGGTGAACTACTCCGGTGTCATGTGAAACACCCCGTGATGTGGGAGCTTCATCGACCAGTTCGGGATGCTATGGTAGTTGAGACAAACCTCGCACTTGCCATCCTCACCGGCTGTCATACAAATTCATCCGTGTTAACTAGCTAAGATGCTGGTCAATTTGTGGATGAATATCAGCAGCAGTACATGACGAAATAATCAGGTGGACTCAAAAGTGCAACGAACGCGATGCTAACAGCTTTTGAACATGCCGATTCGTATCCAAGCACTGCGGAAGATAAGGATTCGCCACTTCGGCAAGGAAAATATCTTGCGACCCGCACTGCGAATGCATTAAATGGTGATTGAGTGGCCTCACGCGCTTATGGTGTTTGCATTACTCGGTTACTGCTCCTTTGTGTCGTCAGATGCCTTTTGGTATGTATTTCCTCACGACTATGTTAGTGCTATTGCTGGAGAACAAGCCGAACAAAACCAAACCGGCGCCCAAAGCTCGGAATTCGCGATCAACTGTTCGACAGCCACCGCAGTAACAGCACGCTTGGACGAAATTGTGCATGAAGTTCAACGTGAACGGTGTTCTCGTGGAAGTACAAATGACTCACAAACTGGTGGGGGTGAGAGCAACGAACTTGACGAGGATGAAAATGAAAGTGACGGAACATTTGATGCTGACTCCCAAGACGACAGTGGACGTTCATGCAATGCAAGGATGTTCAACGTTGACGGGAAAATAGTGTTTGTAACTCAATCGCTGTCGTATCTTCATCGCGGCCCCCACTTTAAAGATTACGCACCGATTGAGTTCGAGAGTATTGTCGACATACGCCCTCGCGATACGGCAATTGAAATGCATGGATCAATCTATTCTGGCCGGGGACGCCCTCGTCGGCGTGGATTTTCGCTCGGAAATGGTCACCCACTGAACCCACACTACGAAGGATGCATTCGAACAAAGCTGAGAACGCCAATGCTCGGAGGTCCGCCATTGCCTAGCTACACTTCTGCTCGCACGTCAAAAGCACAAATGAATACCTTAGTCAGGTATGTACTTCAGTGGATTGCCCTCAGCAAAAATAACTTACTGACACCTTATATGTATGATGTTGATCCAGGTTAATACTGGCTACTTTCACGCCTTGGACATCACCAACGCATGCACCCGAGTTTGATCTTTCAAACAGAGGCCTCCAGGAATTGTGCAATGCTGGGACTGTAGTGATGCGACTTTTCTCCAGCGTCAGAGATACCGCACCATAGCAAACTTACTAAAGCGAGGCTATCGTAAAGCGAGTAGCGGCCGAATATACTCAACTTGGCGTGCTCGGAACGCGGATCGTTGGGGAATGCCAGACTTTGCAGATGTACTTCCAGTCATACCACCGCCAACTTCGGTGAATAATACGGCGTCGGAAGTTGATACGGAGATGCACGGATTGCTTGCAGAACGAGAAGATATTTTCCAGCTTATAAACCTCACCATCCAGTACAAAAAGGATGTGCAGGACATGCTCCAAGCAATGCGTTCTCGATTCTGGAAAATGATGCCGCAGTCGATCGTGAAAACAGTTTTTGATTCCAGAA
This sequence comes from Phytophthora podocarpi, assembly GCA_001314375.1. Lineage (NCBI taxonomy): Eukaryota > Oomycota > Peronosporomycetes > Peronosporales > Peronosporaceae > Phytophthora > Phytophthora podocarpi. The sequence goes on along the minus strand of LGSN01000168.1, from coordinate 50,357 downwards.
ATCCCGAAGTACGAGTGTCACCCCCAGCTAGAAGGTTTGCCATATATTATGGCAATACGCAGATAGCAGACCAAGAGCGCAGACGTCCGACTACAACTTTACACGAAATTGCCTCCAGAGTCCACGACCTTCCACGCCTGATTCAAGACGCCTGCGAAGATTAGAACAATCCAAAACAAGGGCGAACCACCAATGGTGAGAAACTGGATCCACTGGCAAGTACACCTGCTGCGCGCATGGTGATATCTCCTGCGCCGGTCACCCATGAACAATACGCCGTCATTCAAAAGGTTGTAACTAGTGTGGAAACACTAGCCCACGGCCGCCGTACACAATCATTGATAATGCTCCATGGTAGCGGCGGAACAGGAAAATCGTTTGTCATCCGGCAAATTCAGGCTGAGCTAAACGCGCGCGGAATTGACGTCGCTAATACTTGTCCAACTGGAGCAGGAGCTTGTCTTCTCCCTGGTGGTCAAACCGTGCATGCGGCACTAATGCTGAACAGCAAGACCAAAACATCTTTCGCTCCCTTGACTCCAAACGCTAGAGAAAAGTTGAAGCAATACTTTCATGATCGCGTTGGGCTAGTCGTTGTTGACGAGGTTTCAATGGTTCCAATCACTCTCTTTGTCCAGATCGATCAAAGACTTCGTGAACTTTACGATCCCAGCAAAGTTTTTGGAGGAATGTCGATACTACTAGTAAGTTATATGAACTCTGTCTACGAATTCAACTTACTAATTTGTTTCATTTGTGTGCAGGTTGGTGAAATTCTTCAGCTGCCTGTTATCAGGGAACGCCACTTTGCATGAACATGTACGTTCAACCAAAAGCTGACACTGGCGTGAAGGCTCGCGACCTTTTTCGCCGTTTTCGTTTTTTTTCTTACGGTCCAGATCAGAGCTGCGACCAGCTCACGGCAACAAGAAAATATAACAGATCTCCAGCAACTACCGCGTGAGTATCCTGTTGGAAACAAGTGGACCAAGCAAAACGCACACGATTACCAACCCACGACGGAAAGAGTGATTTCCTCACTTGAGCGACCACTAACACCTTCAACAATATTGAAGGACCCATCCTGGCCTTCACGACATGCGAATTCGAGTCACTGGAAACTTGGATAAAGCTGCTCTTACACAAGCTGCAGCATTGCTTTTTGGAACACTGCACAACACTCCTGTTCTTCGATGGAGACGCAAAATTCGTCAAACGGTTGATAGTTGTCTCTCGTTCAGTTTGTACGACGAAGATGTGCATCCATATTTGTTCGGATATTTCGTTGCAGGGGCTCCAGCTCAAGTATTGGATAACAATGCGGGGAATCGCGTATGGGGTATAGCAAATGGAACGTTGTGTTACATGCACTCTCTCGGGTGGGATACACTCAGCCAAGCAAAAGCTGCACATACCGCAATTCAGGATGCGTTGAAGCAGAAGCGAACTATCGTAGATGTACCCTCGCCACCAGAGTTCATCAACGTCGTACTCGTACAGTCCAACGGATCCGATATCAGCGCGAGAGATGGCCACCAGAAGCAAATCTGGACGCTGAAATGGTACTCAACCCCAACGGAACCCAGCACAAACGAAGAGTAATCATCCCTATAGGGCTTCTTCCAGCAAAAGGTGACTCCTGTTGCGTCAAGTTATCGCATCTCCACGCCAAAGTCGACAAGCAGTACCAATATATCATGCATGCCGTGGAACTCGCCTTCGTCCAAACATTGTGGAAAGCTCAAGGAGCAACTTTGAAACGAGTTGCACTGTTACTCCAAGGCTCACAACCCAAACCAGTGTGGGCCTTTGAACACCTTTATGTCGGAACAACCCGCGTTCAAACTGCTGAAGGGCTGCGCTGTCTACCTCTCACCACTTTCTATTGCCGCGACAAGCTGCTCACGTCACTTCCCAACATTTACACGATCAAGTGGCTGATGAGTATTGATGACAACGGATTCTGGAAAACCAGAGAGTAACTTCAAAACACATCATCTCGTTTTTTTCCAACTAGTCCTCCCAGCCTAACGCGACGCACCCTTGTATATATCAGGCGTTCGGTACTCACGCAGATTACTGTACTCCCCTCATTTTCGCGCGTAGACGCCAACGCTCGTGAGCCACGGTTCCCAGCTAGCTACAGCCTTCACACGCTCGGTTGGTGTCCACAGCTCCAGTTCTGGAAATTCTGCCGCTGCAATAGCCTGGCACTCAACGAAGCCGCGCCCCAAATCCATACGTCCTTCCATGAACGCACCGCTGGCTGTCGTCGTCAACGTCAGCACGCTTCGGAAGGCCGCAAGTCGATTTTGCGCCTCGCCTTGACGTAGCGACCACCAGTAAAATTCCACACCAATCAAGCCGTTGTCGTTGGCGCTGTTAGCAGTCTGGGTTGTTGGTTCAACGCTGTCGTTGCTGCTCCGTTGATCTATCCGATACGCGACGTAGTCACCTCCAAAGCCGCACGAAGCGCAGCCTATTAAACTTGTGAAGCCGTTGGGAACGACTGGGGCCACACGCACCCGGCCATCGCAAATAAGTCGTAGCCACGCGTTGTCGCGAGACAGCACGGACGGCTCAGCCTGGACCTACACAAACAAGGAGTTAGAACTGGGAGCGCGTTGGAGTTTACTAAATGTACGCACACAAAGTGTGTGTATCGGATCTCCTGCGACCGCAAGCTTCAGGCGTAGCAGTTGCGATAACACTAGGCATGAGGTCCAGAAGGAAGGTACGTCCTGAGCTGAAGCAGGTCCTACTTGCATGCCGCCTCTGCCTACGTGAGGGGTGACCGATAGGGTGCCCGGTTGCAGCTGCCAGTCTGCTGTCCATTGGCTTCGTCGCGCGCTCGCATCCAAGATAGGGCACCACGGGCGGCCCCGCCCCGAATACTGATCTCTCTGTTATTTTCATAGCACCGAACACATATCTGTAAGTATTCCACTGCTGTTGATATCCATCGCGTACTTCAATTTACGCACCAAGTAGCCTTCTCGTACTTGGGCCACGAAGCCCTGCCATCCCGCGAGATTGCAGCGCAGGGCGACTGATTCATAAGCGCCTGATCCTCTAGACGTGTTCTCTTTGCTGTCTTCAAGCACGATCGTCGGCCGTTGAAGCATTGTCCTCATTCCACTTCGTAGCTCTTCGAGCACTGGGTCACTGTAGATTACACCCAAAACGGCATCGCTTAATTCTCGCACACTACGGATCGTCGTCTGCGTCGCTCGAGGCGTCTGCAAGAATCCGTCCAACGCACTCCAGCACCGTCCAACACAATCCAAGAACGCCATACGGAGCTCTTTTCCGCCATCCTCGGTACCACCAGAACCGCTGGCCTTGATACTCTCACGCAGTATCGGGTAACACGCATACAGCAAGTTCTGCATTAATTCTATGTTCCCCGGCGAAAAGGCCCAAACACAAACCTCAACCAATACAAGCATCAGCTTCTCGCGCTTATTGTCTGTCACAGAACCTCCAGTGTTGCTTGGAGGCACCGTCGTGCCGTTCGCAATGGACAGTAGCAACCTAGCAAGATGTGTAGCCCCGCCTGATGCGTACCGCCAGTGCTGCGAAATCGCTATCGTGAATACCACCTCGAAGTTGGCCGGAATTCTGGTGCTGTTGGTTGTGATGCTGGACACGAAGAAATGGATGATTGCTAGGTCAGTAAGTTGCTGTAACTCGCGCTGGTGACTGTCGAACTGCTGCTGCTGCTGCTTGAATCGTTGTAAGGCAGCATTCGCGGCGTTTTCGGCTTGCCTGACTGGATCTGTCGTCGATGGTGGCATTCCTACCGGCCCAGACGCTTTAACTTCATAATCGGCCGCTCCTCGCAGCATCCAGCTTCGAGGCGTTAGTGGTTGCGGAACTGCCTCGTCACGCATATCGTCTTCGTCGTAGTCGTCTACAGACTCGCCATCCTCCTCTTTGCTCGTGTCACGCCAGTGCGGATGGTCATCTCTGCGCCTCGTACTGTCAAAAACGAGTCGCGGTTCCCAGAGTTGGATCCGGCCGTGTAGCGATGATCCGGAGAGTGCAGTATCCTTCGGTGTTAGGAGGTGGAATCGAAGACCTTCACGCTCCTGCAAATGCCGGTATCGATCACGATCATCGCTGCGTAGTTGACCTTCCTCTTGTTCACCCAGCGAACGCGACGCAGCAAATGGCTCAAACGACTCGCCAGAAGAGCCACGGGGGTCATATTCGCGTTGCTGCTGCTGCTGCTGGTTGTACTCTCGAAACGCTCTAGAGATTTGGTGCTGCACAAGATAGCGCAGTCGCGAATCACTGGAGTCTGTCGCGTAGTGTGGCCCAAGTGCTGCTTCTGCATCCAGTCGTAGTGCGCTGGGGCTACCTGCAAGTGCAGAGGAGGCATCTAGCGGCGCACGACGATACGAGACCACCGTAAATGGCGGTGAAGTCACGACACACAGCATCTCGAGCGTCCCATCTCTAGCTGAACCCCTTTGGACGGTGGACTCCAATCCTTGGTCGCGGCTGTACTGTGACCTTGTCGCTAGGACGGAGACCCAAGTTTGCGCTTCCTGTGTCTGGTAGAAAACGTAAGCTTTGAGCGCGTGCTTGGAAGCGCGTTGCACCTTGTTGGCACCGCTTTCCCAGTGGTAATACCACTTGGCAAACGCCTGGCCATTTAGCACAAACGTTGCTGACTTGGGTCGGGTCGTCTCCCGAGAACTCGACAGTCGAGTTGGTTGGCGTCCGTACATTTGCTGTGAATGCTGCTGATTGTCCGCCGCCGTCTGCCGCACGCCCTCCATCCACGAAGCTTCCGGGTTCACTTCATTCTGTGAGACGCTGCGCAGGTAGCGCAGCGAGTAAGCGCCGCTAAGGGGCTCTCCACCCACGGTCTCGAAGCGAGCGAAAACGAACACGTTGGCGTCGTCAAATGGTGCTACATGCAGGAGTCCTCTGTTATCCTGGCCGACAGTCTGGGAGACGTCCGACTCGGATCCGAAACGCAACACGACTTCGAGCGACGACCCACAGTAGCTCCTGTCCACGTGATGTGGACAGCAGTGAGGGAAGCACCTGCACAGCATAAACGAGCACACGGTTAGACCCTGTTTACAATATTTTTTAATTGGATATCCAAGTGTTGACGCAGATCCTACGAACGCACCGCAGTATCTAAAATTGTAGTTTTGAGGTAGGACCAGCGTTTATGTGGGGAAAAAAAGGATGAATGGATGAGTAAATGAAGCAGGACAAGGAATGCCACACACTACATGTACTACATGTATACGCCGACCTTGATACCGCGGTTCCGGTTGCTCCTGGCCACACGACGACCACCACGAGAGGATCAAAACCCACACGCACAACATAATACAGAGTCGGACAATGATCAGACACCGAAAAAGGAGCCTCTGGCAGGACCAAGATAATAGCAGCGACCGGCACGCCATTCTCGACGCGATCCGGCTGCTGCGTCAACGACGACCCACATAGTATTTCGGCACGGCACTAACTGAAGGCCAAATTGGCACTACATGTACTCACCGCTTGTATTCCTCCTCAAAGAGCCGAGGGTGCTGGCAGTGCGCGCGCGTAAAGACGCCCGCGCACGCCGGCAATGCACTCGACATGGTACTTGCTTGCTTCTTGCTCCGATTGAGTAATGCCGTTCGAGAGAGAAGAGATCCCTGAAAGAAAGAAGACGGGCCTTTGGAAACGCGTTCTGTTGCGGAGCGATTGATAGCGAGTTTGTATGAGCACATGGTTTTGTTTTGGCCGTGGGACATAACGCCTGGCTGCGGCGATAATCTTTCCACACACAGAGCTCCGGCATAGCCACGCAGCTAAAGCATCCGACTCGGATCCGGTGCCGACGTATTAATAGTGTGAACTCCGCAGTCGGTTTGCATCTGACTCGGATACGATGTCGACGTAGTGTGAACTCCGAGTCGGTTGTGCACAGCAGTATACCGACTGCGGAGTTGCGATATCCACTGGTAAACAGCAACTATGAAATCCATACAGTGTAGTATGGATACATGTACTTGTATTAATACATGTACGGCTTTGACGTTTGCTCCAACAATCAAAGCTCGCAGAAGACGAGCGCTGGCGACAGTCGAGCAGCCGCCCTCAAAGTTGCCGTCCGACTGGCTTGGATAGTCGACAAGTGCAGAAACGGGATTTAGCCGACGATTATCGCCGCTGACGAACGTGGGCAAAAATCTACGTAGCCACCGGAAAGGCTCATGTTTTCGGCCACAGGTTCAAAGGAAGCCGAAGCGCCTGTCCTCGGCCGTCGATGGGAGACCTGAGGTCGTGTGTTAGTGCAATAATGTAATGTTGACCTGCTGGACGAACAGCTTTCCGTGCTCAATACTTGTAAAGTAGTTATACCTTCGCGTTTCCAGGTGTGGGCAAGATTATGAAACTCCTATTCTAGCTTCGCGGTGCACCACAAACGCCATGTAGAAATACTACATGTATTATTAATAATAGGACTCGACGGTAAAACGATCCATGGATACTCATACTATTAATATTCAACTTACGTTCGCAAATGCAGAGAGCAGAAAAAACCGGCACGATCCGACCCGCGAACAGGGAAGACCAACTTGGGTCTGATCAAGCAAGTTTATCATTGTTGTAGGATACACGCACAAGCACCCATTATTGTTTATTTAGCAGTCTAACCAATGGAAGCAAGTTTTTACACATGAATGTGCGAAGCGTGGTCGTGCTCCTTCTTAGCTTCGGCCGCCGCCACCGCCGCCAGCTGCTCAGGCGTGGAGATCTCCACGACGATGTCCTTCACTCGCGGCATCTTGTGCTTGATGGCGCCCTTCACCTTCTGCTTCCACTCGACAACACGGTGCACCAGAGAGGCGTCGTCGACCACCAAAGTCAGATCTACATTGATATGTCGACCGACCCTGCGGCTGCGCAGTTGACGAACGCCCAAGACTTCCCCGTTACTATTTCCAATCACGTCGTCGACAGCCTTCTCCAGACTTCTGATGGTCGTATCGGACAACTTGGCGTCGCACAACTCCTTCGTGGCATCCCAGCCCATTTCCGCACCCATCTTCAGGATGATTCCGCCCACAGCAATACCAGCAAGCGGATCAAACAACGGGAAGCCCGCGAGACTCAAACCAATGCCGCCCATAGCCACCACGCTCGTCACAGCGTCGCTCCGGTGGTGCCACGCATTCGCAATCAGCACAGACGAATGCACACGTTGACCGATGCTGATAGTGGTGCGGTACAGAGCCTCCTTGGCCGCTACAGACAAAGCAGCAATACCCAGCGCTGCCGGATGCATGACCATCCCATGTGTATGTTTGTGAACCGACTTGGCCAGACTCTCCACAGCCTCCAACGCCTCCGGATCCATGTGTTCCACGAGCTCCACCACTTGCGCCGGATTTAACGTCGCGATCGCAGTCGTCGACGCCGAAACGGGCTCCATCAGCACCAGTAGCGAGTCCAGCGAGTGCGCCATGATCCCCAGCGACCCTCCCACCAGCAGCAACGACACCGACAAGGCGCCAATGGTCTCGTACTTGCCGTATCCATAGGGCTGCGCAGCGTCCGGCGGCCGAGCGCAATACTTCAGCGACACGAGCGTCACAAAGTCGCTCACCAAGTCACTCATCGAGTGTGCAGCGTCTGCCAATAGCCCCGACGAGTGGAAGGCCAGTCCGGCTGCCCCCTTCAACCCACTGAGCACCACATTGAGCCAGACGCCAACCCACGTGATGCGGTCCGCTGCCTTCACGTCTTCCGCCGAGAGCTTCAGTCTCAGTGCTCTCTGCTCCGCCGTCTCTTCTTCTTCTTCCTCCTCCTCCAACGACCCGTGACTGTGGCCGTGGCCGTGCCATCGATACGTTGCATTGTACAGCTGCAGCTCCGGCAGCAGCGAAGACTTGGACACGGCGGGACGACGCACCGAGTGCAGCTCTCGACGTGTCGACGGCGACAGACGCCTGTATACGTCGCTGACGCCTCCGTGGGCATTGGCGGTGGCATACAGCGGCGTCAACGCACGTCGCCGACTTGACCAGGAGCTGGAGAGAAGCATACAGATGGATAGATAGATAAGGTTAGTTAACTTAACTGCTCCGCATTCCGAACTTCGCGGGATCTTCGTACCGGAGCAGCAGGTGTGCGCTCATGAGAGGGAGTTTCTGTTTGAGAGAGCTGAGCTGGCGTCGGTAGTGTAGTGTAGTGTAGTGTACACGTATTGGCGGCGTGTGCTGGAATGTTTTGGACTGCGCCTGGGCCTCGAAGGCACGCGCCTACTTCACCTACGTTGGATCGGAAAACGGGCCCACTCCGGATAAGAGAAGCTCGTGACGTGCTGGGCATAGATTTGCGTAAACAGTCGCTACAGCCACCGAATTGGTGTGGTGTACGTATGAAATTGGGGACGGCGTTTGTATGACCTGTAAAATACAAGTCGTGAAACGCAACAGTAGATGACAGGAGCGAAGAGTTAGCAATGACGACAGCCGCATACCGGTACAGTACATGTACTTGCCACCCTCCGAGAAAGAAAGCAGAGCAGCGCTTTGGCCACGATATTTTCCTGCCCTTGCAGGTCTCAGATATGCTGCAGATCGCCAAGAGATGGCGTGAGGACTCCCTCACAACTACGCTACGTCTGCGTCACTCTGCTGCGATCTATGCCAGTGGGTGTTCATCGAGTGAAAATGCACTGCATTGCTTATCGTTGTCAATGCTGGATAAACGCACCATCTTCGCTACCGTCCTGTAAAAGGACCCCTCTCGTCTCTAACGTGTGTGTTTATGACGCATCGCTTACCGGTGGGCAAGCTTGGTCGACAGCGTGGACATGGCCTTGACCTTGCCATCAGGCACCATGAACATGACGACGGGCTTGTCGTCCGAGACGTACGGCACGTCCACACGGAAGTAGCCACGACGCTCCAGCTGCACGACCTGACCCTCCTTCATGTTGCGCAGCTCGTGGTCGCCCACGGCGTGCATCTCGGCGCGCGTCGTCTCCGTGAGGAAGTCGTGGAAGTCGTCGCCTTCCTCGAGCTTGGGCTTGTTTAGCAGGTGGTCGAACTCCACAAGCGTCAGTGGCACAAGGTCCGGCACGTCGGCCAGCCAGGTGACCTTGAGCTTAGTCTTCTTGAAGTCGCCCTCCGGGTGGTTCTCGGCCTCGACACTCGTGATGGTGTCGTCTGCGGCCTTGTTCACCTTCTTCACGATAATGTTGCCGTGGCGCATGAGGGTCACCTCCTCGCCCTCCACGAAGTTGGTAACGTCGTCACGCTCGAGCAGCAGCTTGTTGCAGAAGCGCACCATCTTGTTGCCCATGGACGGGTCCTTCGGGTGGCGGGCCACCGGGATTCCAATCACCTCGCTCGACACATTCGTCAGCGTAAGCGGCACCGATGACTCCTTGGCAACCGCGAAGTACCGCGGGGCAATCGGGTCCAACACGCGCTTGTTGAGCGTCCAGAACTTGTCCCACTCCATGTCGGTGATACGGCGCGAAGCACCCTGGCTCAGAATGAACTCACGCAGCGCCTCCACCTGCACACCGCGACGCAGCACACCTTGCACCGTCGGGAAACGCGGGTCCGTCCAGTCCTCCACGTGGCCGTTGTCCACGAACCACTGCAGTTTCCGCTTCGACAGCACCGAGTACACGAAGTTCATACGCGCGAAGCCCTGGATGATCACCTTGCGCAGGCAAAGAGTGTCCAGCACCCACTGGTACTGGAAGTCGCGGTCGTTGTACTCCGTCGTACGCAGCGCGTGGGTCACGCCCTCCATGGAGTCCACAATGGGGCACGCCAGATCGTATGTCGGGTACGCCTGGTACTTGGTTCCTGTGCGGTGGTGCGGCGTCGGATTCATACGGAAGAACACGGGGTCACGCATCGTCTTGTTCTTGGCCTGCATGTCGATTTTGCCGCGCATGCAGTAGCCCTGAGCCTCCGGGGCGTTCTTCAGCATCTTCTCGAACAGCGCCATGTTCTCCTCCGGCGTCTGGTCGCGGCACTTAGAGTTGATACCCTCCATGCGCTCCTCACGCATCTGCTCCTGCGACGTGTTATCCATGTACGCGTTGCCCTCACGGATCATCTGACGCGCGAAGTCCGCGATCTTCGGGAAGTAGTCCGACGTGTAAGTCACCACATCCGGCACGACATCCACGCGCTTCAGGTCTGCGATAATGCTCTGCTCGAACTCGTCCTTCTCCTTGCTCGGGTTCGTGTCATCGAAACGCAGGATCAGCTTGCCGTGGTAGTGGCGCGCGTAGTAGTTGTTCAGCATACAGGCCTTGATGTGGCCAATGTGCAGGTATCCAGAAGGCTCAGGAGGGAAACGCGTCACGACCTGGCCGTCCACGGCGTCCTTCAGAGGCGGGCAGCTGCCCGAGTCCTTCGTCTTCTTCGCAGCTCCGATCGGGGCAGGTGCCTTGATGGGCTTGAGGGCCTTCAGCGAGCCGTCAACCTTGGCGAACAGCGTCTGTTGCGCCTCCAGGTGCACAAGCCAGCGGGTCACGTTCGAGAACGGTGACAGGTCCAGCTTCTTCTGCAGCGGGGCGATCTGTGCCCACACGCCAATGTCCGCGAGCGACAGAGCGTGGCCCACGATGAAAGTCTGCGTCTTGAGCACGCGGTTCAGGATCTGCAGGCCGCCATCGTCCTCAAGGTCGGCTCCAAGACGAGTCAGAGCGAAGTCAAGCCACGCATCAATCTGCGAGGGTGGCAGCGCAGCCTCTGTGGCCGCCGCGTCCTTGGCTGCCACACCGTACAGACCCAGCTCGGGCTTGGTGCGTGCCAGGTAGCGCGCAATGGCGAAGTCGCCCGATACGACGCGGCCATCCGCCAGCGTCAGCGTGGGCACCACAGCGGAGCTGGCAGCGTCGCGACCGAAGTTGCTGAAGCCCGGCGCGTACTTGACGAGCTGCGCCACGACGTAACTGGCGCGAGGCAGCTGGCCAGCGCTGGAGAAGATGATGACGCCGTCGTCCTCGACTGAGGGCGTGGGCAGCTCAATGCCCGCGTGCGCAGCCTTCTTCAGTGACTTCTTGGTACCAGGGGCAGCAGCCGCGGGGGAAGTAGCAGCAGCAGGGGCAGCGTGAGCCGCCGCAGCGACCGGAGACTCGTCCGACACGCCAGCCTTGACGGCGTGCTTGTGCGCTTTCTTGCGCTCCTTGTTGAGCTCCTTCTTGGACTTCTTGGAGGGGTCCTTGGGCTTCTGCTGCTCCGGCTGCGCCTTCGTGCCCTTCTTGGCCTTTGGCGGCGGGCCGAAGTCCTTGCCCGTCACCTCCTTGAACTGCGTCTTGAGCGCTAGCAGCTGCGCCACGGCCGCCTTGATCTCGTCGACCTTGCTGGCGTCCTTGGCTGCCTTCAGGTCGCGCACCTTGTCACCGGCAGCTGCGATCTGCGCGGTCAGCTCCACCTCCGTCGCCATACTTAAGGGTTGATAAACGGCTTGAGCTCTTCTCTTCTCTTTGCGCTTGAGACAGCAGAACCACGAATGAAAAGCGATCCTTGTTTTGGTTTCGCACTGGCCTGGGAGCGTACTTGAGGGAATCCAAGCAATCGTGCCAAAATAGCGGTACATGCACACGCTTTTTGCGAAAAATATGCACCGCTTTTTTTGGCCACAAGAGCTTTCCGAATAATTTGGTGTGCAAAAACATCAATGTATCCACCTTGTGCACTTCAACTGCAGCCGAGTGTTCCGGTTCCGCAACTTTGCAGGGGTGCATCATTCGACGCCAAGCACAAGTTGCTGTGAAAGCAAAGTAATGTTGCATTTCCACATTCCACTGTATGTGCTTAGCAAATATTACCGCAATTGCTGATTAGTGTTCTACTTCGGACGCTGCAATTGCACCCTCCATCTTAACACCTTAAATATGCCGGCAGTGCCGGCGCGCGCTCAGCGAATACGAAGCGAGGTGGTGGCTTTGGCCTGTGCAGCGAGAGCCTCGGGTCGTTCGCGTTTGATGGCAGCCTTTCGCAGTCGGTGTGCGACCGCCAGCGACGTGGGGCGTGCGTTCGGGTCTGGCAACAAGCAGTCGTGAGCGAGCTTTTTGATAGTTTCCGGGCATGTCACGCGGAACGTAGGCTTCCATCCCTCGGCCACAATCTTATGCACTATAACGCTCTCGTTCATCAAGCGGGAGTCGTCATCTTCGCTGCTGCCTTCGCCCGTGCTTGCTGTACGCGGAGGGAGAGACAGTGCTACCAGCTTCTCTCGCTCGTAAAATGGCAGCTCGCATGTGTCGATCTCCGACAAAACAATGCCGAAAGCATATACATCAGAGGCCATGGAGAAGTGTGCCCCACATGCTATCAACTCTGGAGCCATCCAACGTCCTGTGCCGCAAGCCCGCGAGCCATATCGCGACGAACTGGCATTCTTCTCGCCTTCTGCAGTCGGCGTGTCTGCCGACCCCACATCTTCATCCTCAACAGACGGAAAGTATCGCGAGAGGCCAAAGTCTGTCAGTTTTGCGCGAAGGTTGCTGCGCAACAAAACGTTGGCTGACTTTAGGTCGCCGTGCACCAGAGGCGGGTTCAGAGAGTGCAGATACACGAGCCCTTCGATGATGTCAATAGCCAAACGCCATTGATGTTTCGTCCAGGTCCATATGCTTTGAAATTGGTCACGACCACCATTTGACCCTGAAGAAGTATCACCCTTGCGCTTGACGGCATTAAGAAATGCCCTAAGGTCACCTCGAGGCAAGTACTCCATGACGAGGAGTAAGTCTCGCTCTGAGCTCAGTGCTACACCACGAAACTCGACAATTCGATTGTGCTCTAGCCGCGACATGATACGTATCTCCTCAACGAAATCGAGAATGGCGCGGCGCCGGCAATAAACTGCAGTGGCCTCGCTTCCACTCGACGATGTTGGAGATTTGGCACCAGCCATGACTTCTTCCCGCAAATTCTTAATCACGACCTCCTGCGATCGGTGCATCGCACGCCATACTTCGCCACACGCACCAGCAGCCAGTTTTTCCTCCTTGACGATCGCGCCAAACTCGATACGATGCGAGAGCAGTTCATCGTCTTCCCAAATGGACGAGATACAAGGGAGGTCCGACATCAAAATAGGGCTTTGTTCCTCTACCATCTCTCCATCCTGACTAGGCGAGATTTCCGTCGCTACTCTCGACGCTAATTCCTCGTCTCTCACACCCGACGGCGATCTGTTCGTGGCCGTACTTGGTTTATGAACTTGGTCAAACTGAACTTGAGCCAGTGCCGACTTGGGTGCTTCACTGTCTCTCCGCTCTACACTCTCTCTCCTTCTCACCACCAACTTCCCTCTGCTCCTGCTTCTCGATCTCGAGACTGAGAACAATCCACTGCCAGTTGAACTCCGGAAGCTGCTCCCAGGCAGTGAATAACGTCTCTTGTTCTTTGTAGCATCCTCAAACACAAAGTCCGGATCCATCTCCGTCTCTGCATCTTGCTCCTTAATTTCCAAAGCTTCAGCCTCTTCAGTCTCTCCCCCCTGCTCTGTATGCAGTGCGTAGCTCTTCATGTGGTACTTGAAGCAGTGCGTCCAGACGCTGCAGGCTTTGGCCGACACGGCCTTGAACCTCTCCTCCTCCGGCATGTAGAACCTCTGGTTGTCTCCAGGTAGTAGCCTATTCCTCAAGCTGCTCGCTCGTCTAGCCATCGAGTCTGATGGTTTCTTGGACAGCTCTCGGTCCTCCAGATAACCCTGCGCCACGAAGCTTCGGTCTGCGCGACTGGTGAGCGTCACTCTAGTGAGCACCAGATGGCGTAGCAGCTTCCCGTCCACTGTGTCGTCGTCCGAGAAGACGAAAAGTGCCGCCTGCTGCGCCTTGAACACGCAGAAGCGACGGCGATAACGGCGGAAGATGCCCAGCCCTTCGCGACGCCATAACCAGCCGCTCAGACGCACAGGAAGCACCAGTGTCCGCTCCGGAGACCCATCAAGAGGATGCTGCTCCTCCAGGTACTCGTAGATGCCCTGCTCGGCGTCACGCACGCTGCGCACAGCCACGGAAGAGCCGATGGTTACGCTGTCTGCCATCAAGCTTTTCGAGTAAAATGGCGGCAGGCACTATCGAAGGATAAAATGTTTTTGACAACTTCAGTATGTAAATATTTAAAACATGATACATTGATATAATCTGAATAAACAGGGTAATATCATTATATAGAGTTTGATACTTCGACACTGAATCTGAGCCTAGTGATTGGTCAAATTTGTTCTGATTACAACCAATCAGAGAGCGGTCCGCTCAGATACCACGCGGCACTCCGCAATCTGTAGCGCCAGAGCCTAGCAGGGGAAGCCTTCCACGATGGTGCTGTCGGCCGTGTTCATCACTGACCTGAAGGGCAAGGTCATCATCTCGCGCAACTACCGCGGGGACATCCCCATGTCTGCGTCGGCCAAGTTCACGCGCTATGTGCAGGACAAGGACGACTCGGAGCAGCGCCCCGTCTTCACGGAGGACGGCTACACCTTTGTCTACCTCAAGGTAGGGTAGGCTCGCCCCACCTTATAATATTGCGTATACGTGTATACTAATATGGTGGTGATATACGTTGCTCTCATGATTACGCAGCATAATAATCTGTATCTGATGACAGTGACCAAGACGAACTCGAACGTGGCGCTCATGCTCATGTACCTCACGCGCATCTGTCAGGTGTTCCGGGACTACTTCGGGGAGTTGGAGGAGGAGAGCATCCGAGACAACTTCGTCATCATCTTCGAGCTGCTGGACGAGACCATGGACCACGGATACCCGCAGACCACGGAGGCTCGCATCCTGCGCGAGTACATCACCCAGGAGGGCCACAGACTGGAGGCGGCTCCGCGTCCCCCCACGGCGCTGACCAACGCCGTCTCGTGGCGCAGTGAAGGCATCAAGCATCGCAAGAACGAGATCTTCCTGGACGTCGTGGAGAAGCTCAACCTGCTCGTCTCCAGCAACGGAACAGTGCTGCACTCGGAAATCATCGGAGCTGTCAAGATGAAGAGTTTCCTGTCTGGTATGCCCGAGCTCAAGCTTGGTCTCAATGACAAGGCGCTGTTCGAAGCTACAGGTCGGTCGTCCAGCAAGGGCAAGGCCGTGGAGATGGAGGACATCAAGTTCCATCAGTGTGTGCGGCTTGCTCGCTTCGAGTCGGACCGAACGATCTCGTTCATCCCGCCGGATGGAGAGTTCGACCTCATGACGTATCGTCTGGCGACGCACGTGAAGCCGCTGATCTGGGTCGAAGCTGTTGTGGAACCCCACTCGCGCTCACGAATTGAGTACATGATCAAGGCTAAGTCACAGTTCAAGAGCCGCAGTATCGCTAACAATGTGGAGATCGTGATCCCTGTGCCCCCTGATGTCGACTCGCCTAGCTTCAAGTGCAGCATTGGCTCGGTGACGTACGTACCCGACCGCGACGCCATTGTCTGGTCCATCAAGCAGTTCAACGGTTCTCGCGAGTACCTTATGCGCGCGCACTTTGGTCTGCCTAGTGTGGACAACCACGAGGCCACCGATGACTGGAAAGCGCCCATTCAGGTCAAGTTCGAGATCCCCTACTTCACAGTCTCGGGTATCCAGGTGCGCTACCTGAAGATCATCGAAAAGAGCGGCTACCAAGCACTGCCGTGGGTTCGCTACATTACTCAGAACGGCGATTACCAGCTACGCATGTCTTAGATGTGTATCCTGGCAGCACAGGGGGAGAAGCTTCGTGCTGATTTCACTCAGCGCTAATTTAGCCAGGGACTGACTGATCAAGGCCGAAATACTACAATTTGCTCAAGGAAGGCACGAGCGCAAGGTGAAAGGCAGGACGGCAATCATTCGGTAAGTAGAGGGTGAGGAGGTGGCAGAGTAACGCACGGAAGATGCCTTTCTTGGGCTGGATGCTTCCTTCATTGCTGAATGTGAAAGATGTATATGAGTAGATGGTTGTCTTGCTTTGAATGTTGGCTATGGTCAGGTCTCTCGTTGAGCGTGGGTACCATTGGCGTTTGCCAACTACGCCAGCGAGCATACTTAGTAAGCGTAGTCATCACGCCAGCGCTTGTTGTGGTTCATCTGTCGACGATGAAGCCCATGCGGTCGGCACGCAGACCAAGGTGCCCACCACCAGCGATGGAGAGTGTATCCCGTGTCTTTGAACGCGCTTTCTCGACTTGGTGGCGTAGCCGCAACTGCCGCTCGTTCGTCACCATGTTGAGCCTTGGCAGCACTAGTCAAGGTTCGAAGTGACGAGGAAGTGCCCCACACGTGCTCAGGTCCAGGTTTGAGATAGTTAACTCGCGCAGCACCCAAAGTCCCGACGGTCAGTGACTCGGAAGTCTGCAAGGTTGCAGAACCTGAGCCCAGAATTGCCACGCGACCATATCTCGACGCGATGTCCCCAGTGTCGATACTGCCACTGCCTGCGATTGCGAGCGACTGCATTTCACATCGGCAATCATCTTCATTCGAGGTTGCAGCGAAGCGGACATTCCCAGATCCGGACACGGCTGCCCCAAAACTCGGAGTGGCGATTTTGGATGTCTGTACGACAATCTTGGAATCACCCCAGCGTCCTGCAGCTGAAGCACGAACGCGATCCTGTGCGATGAGCTCGGGAGTTGAAATGTAGAGCTGGCCACCGCTGCCAGCGAGCAGGGCAATCCTGCCTACATACAAGCCGTGCTGCTGCGTGACGAACACTCGACTTCCACGCATGGATGCCAGCTTGAGCTTCCCGTCTGGGCGATCATTCACGAGGACACTTCCTTGTTCGCCGCTGCCGATCACCACGAGGGACCTACCGCCAAAAGCTCCAAGGTTGCGAAGCTCGGAAGCCTCACGCACGAAGCTTTCTGTCAGCAGGTGCTTGCCAGGCGCAACGGTCTCTTCAACAGGCCATCCGCGAGGTGGTCGAGGGTCGAATCCAATGAGGAGCCGGTTAGAACCTCGTGCTAAAACATCCACGCGCTCCAGCAGGTCGTGGGCATTCCCACTGCAACAAGCTGATCACTGCTGCTACCTTGACCTCGTCGAAGAATGTCGGTGGCGCCACTGACATGTACGTGAGTCCAGGGGTAGCCACACGCAGCTTCTCCAGTGCCTCATTGCCAGATATGCCCCATGTTTGCTGCACACGCTGCCGCTCAGCGATGGGGACCTTTGGGGCCTCGACAGCTCCGACATGAACCTTGAAGCTCATCGAGCGCTGTTGAGCCTGGACGATGCTCCTTCTGGCAGACTGTATACAACGGTGTAGCTGTGCGTGCATCGCGCGAAGCTGAAGCTTGGACGTTTGCTTGTGGAGATCGATTGGAAAGTGATAGGCTGAACACGCTTGATCAACAAGACCATCTTGGGGGCTTCCTGTCCTCTTAACTTACAAGTCGTAAGGCCCTTTTGACTTCAGACTGCAAAAATGCACTTCAACATAGAATGCCGGTGACATTACCATCATCCAGGAAGGTGTCTCGTGCTCAAAATGCTGACCGAAAACGCAGAGGCGTTACCGGTATCGACTGCGTTTGCGTGTGCTCTCAACTTCTCATGCCTGTAACATGTATTAATACTACGTAGTACTTCAGTGTACTGAAGTACAGCACAATGGAAAAACTCGGAACCCCCAAACCATTCAATACAAAAGGCGCCTTACATGTTCGCCATCCATTTACTCGTTAGAAGCGCTTGAGACAGATGTTGCTGCCATGCTCTTCGTACTCCTGCTTGCTCACGACTCGTTCAGACAGCTTGTCTGACCCCGCCAAAGAGCAGAAACCTTGCCATGCCGCGAGTACCGGACTGGAATTGCAAAGCGTAACCCAGCAAACAACAATTATTCAAAATGCTAAATCATACAGCAAACAACAGCAGCATTAGGGCAGGCAACTTACTCTGACGGTTCGTGCAAACAAACTTCATAATCGTCAGGCGCCAACGACCGCAAATCATGCTCGAGTCGCTGCCGGAAGTTCTTGAATTTTGAGTTTCCGCCGACCAGCAGGATGTTAGCGTAAAAGGCATCTGAGAGTTCTTCGGGACACGCCTCAACAGCCTGCACGATCATCTCCGCGATCCCTGCCTGATGAATGCCAATGTCCGATGGATTGAACAGTACCTCCGGCACCGAAACCATCTCGACTCCCATTTCCAAAGCCTGTTCCTCGTCGGTTTGGGTCTCGTCATCTTCGACATCATCTTCACGGCATCTTCCTTCAAAAGTACGAACGAAGTCTGGCAGAATCCAATGCTTCCGCTCGTGTCGATCGGAATGATATCGTTGAATTTCCTTCTCAAACTCAATAGAGCAGTAGCAAAGCGACTCCTTCAGCTCATTAATCACCGGCGTGTCATCCATAACGTTCCACTGACGGAATGACACGATCTCCTTGAGGTAGTTAGTCAGCAGCTTGCCGCCAACACTAATACGCCTCACACCAGGTACATGAACCTTCCCGTCAATCACTGGGACCACGTGAGTAAACGAGAAGCCCGAGTCCACCACAAGATGGCATGACGACGTCGAAAACCGGAGCGGATCTTCGTCCACAACGGGTGGTGGGGTCGGTGGATCTGCCGCCTTCGTCTTCTGTCGCTTCCTGCCGGGACTTCTCTTTGCTGGAGGCTTCTTAGCCTCTGCAAGACTTTCCTGAAACTCACGTTCACAGTGCTCGGAGTAGGAGAGCACGCAACTCTCAGCTGCACTGACTCGAGCGTAGGACTGGAAGCCCAGCTCTTCGAACACCACTTGGTCCATACTCTCGTTCACGACTGCAGGTGCTAGCAACGGAGCTGTAACCACCAGCGAGTGCTCGGATGGATCCTCCAGCTTCAGCATCTGCAGTGAAATAGCCACATAGTGTCAGCCTAAGAAAGAAAGTGTAACCCAAATTGAGGGGTACAGGGCAACTTCAACTTGCCTCGCTTGACATGAGGTGCGCCCAGAGCTCCGACTCGACATTCCAATTGACACAGTACCCCCTGCTCACACGTCGCAGACAACAGTAATCTCAGTTTTCACTCCATAACCGCCAAGTGTACCCAAAATTAGTGGTGTAACCTCTGAACAGGGCGCAAGTAGCGCAATTTAGCGCGCTGTCGCTCGAGTTCCTGTAATTTCTGGCCCATGAAAACCACCGACGGGTTGGCGGACGTAGACGCCACATGGTTCGCAAGGATTGACGCAGTTGGAGTCACACCAGGAGCGACCACAGACGCCTTGAGCGTCGCCCCACCGGCATCCAACGCCACCACCTTCATTTTCAAAGTGAGGTTACGAAAGTGTAACCCACCCGAATGTTGCACTAAAGGTGCTGGTCAACTTAAACCACCTTGAATGACATAAGTTGCGCGCCGGTAACTTATTGAAGATTTGCTTGTCAACACACGTCGTTACACAGAACACTTGAGGCGGAGCGATGGCGTCTATCGAGACGTCTGTAGCGCGCACTGCAGCCGCTAGCATGCCGGAATCTTCCGACTGGGAGAAGGATTTGTGAGTCCTGCGTCTACTGAGCTCCCTCTCACCCCTTAGCGCTCTCTGGAGCACTCACAATCTCCATATTTCTACTGCTACTGCAGCTTCACCACTTGGCTGCGGCTCATGGAGCGTCAGAAGGACGCGGTGTACCTCACACATGCGCTACAGAGTCTATTGGCACAGTCCGGAGACACTGTCGCTAAACTGCAAGACGCCAAACACCACACCAACATGATGAGCGCCAACGACAAGACCATGACTGAGCTGGTGGCGCTGCTCAACGAGTTTTTCTTCCGGGACATTGTGCCGGCACTCAAGAGAGCGAGGCACACCGAGACAACAGGTGCAGCAACTCAGCAACAGCAGCAGGATCCTCTGGATCGGTACTTGGAGCACGGGGATGAAGGGACGGCGATGCCGCAAGCCTTTGTGGACGATATGAGCGGCTGGGAGGCACCAGCTCGAGCTGTTGGACAGGAGACAGAGCAGAGCAACAGTCAGAAAAAGAAGAAGAAGAAAAAGGCAAGAAGAAAATCGTTTACATTGCGAGCTTTGGGAGAAGAAGGGGGCGATACAGGGTCCGAGGATGACCTGGATTCGGATGATGAGATCCCGAGCGAAATGTTCCACGACATGCTGATCGCCAACAGTCTGAAGTTGACTGCGATGCAAGCTCCTGATTATTCAACAGTGGTACCAGGGCATGTTGTTCAGCAGCAATTTGCAGCGGCGCCGAATGCAATGGTGGCTCAAGGTGTTGCTGCCAGGATGAGCTCGCCTTCATCTGCTGGTGCCGGAGCTCGGACGATTGCGTATTCATCCACTACTGCGAGCCCCCGAGTGACGAAAGGCAAAAGCAAGGTGAAGAAGACCAACAAGCGTGACCGAGTTGTGCCATCGCCAATCGTGACCGACATTCCTCCGCGATCGGGGTCTGTGTCCGGATCCACACCACGCACACAATCACAAAGTCCTGCCGAAACAGCGAGAAGGAAAGATCGAATTGGTAAAAAAACTGCTGCCAGTCTGGTCGCAGAGCAAGTCGAGGGTGTGCGGACATATGGAAGTGCAAAGGAATTCCTCATTCGCTGGCAAGATGTGGCTGTGCCACTGTGGATTGCGCGCCGCAAAGCTCCACCCCAGGCAAAAGAACTAATCGATTTGTACGCGGCAGCATTGCGCATGCGGGATAGCATGCCAGCAGCCCAAGGGCAGACTCAAGGAGTTAGTCCCAATGGAAGAAAAAAGAGTTCAAGGGATGGAACAAGCATGCAGGATGCAGTTACGGGAGGCAGCTCTGGAGCTAAAGGGGCGAAATTCTACACTGTCGATCACATAGTTAATCACCGGGTGTTTTACAACAGACGACAATACCTCGTCCGGTGGGAAAACTACGACAAGAGTGAAGATACGTGGGAGAATGCCGACAAGTTGCGGGTGGATGTGCCTGATATCGTCGACGCCTACGAGCAGCAACTTCAGCGCGGCCATGCTCGAGCTGAGGCGGTTCAATCTGCTATGTCAGAGCTAATTCGCGATTCTATTGCGGGATCCAAGTCCACGACAAAAAAACGGAGCATTGGGAGAGCTGGCAGTGAGGACACTGCAGACAAGAGTAAATCGAAGCTTCCAGTTAGTGGGAACGGAGTTGATGGCCAGCAACCCAAGGAGAAGCGGCGGCGGATTGCTACAGACAAGGAAGGCAGGAGCAACGATTCCGATGGGGGTAACACGAGTAAAGATGACCACCAGTTCCACATGGAAGAGGCGGAGCTGGAAGAATTCAGCGCCAATGAGTTTGCAGACAAGTTGGGCAATTAATCCAGCGGCCGAAATGCGATTCGTTAGGATCTATCTACAGTGATTTTGAAGAAATCCCAGAGTTTTTAGGTGTTTTGTGTAGACTGTCATCGTGATGGCATCTGTATTTGCATTATCCTCCATGGAAAAATGCAGTGAAGTAGTTGAATAGAATCAGCCCATACGTACAAGTGCAGCAACAAGCACTATAGAGGATGAGCAGCATACTCGGTTCAAGATCAACCGTCGTTGTCGAAGGGAGCTCACGTTGTGCTGATGAACGGTATCCTGTGATGGTACAACCTGCTGACACCCCAAGAAACGGAACACAATGGTCTGCTTTCATACCAGGAAGTGGCAATTTTTGCTTGAACTCCCCATTGGGGGCAGCTAAAAAAACTAGCAAAACTAGCGAATACATCGACCATTGTGGACAAGGAAAAGCTAAAAATAGAACAACTATAATTATCTGCAGCTTCAACTTGTGTAGGTCGTGTCCTTTCGTGGCACATGGCTACATTTGTGGCACATCATGGGCAACGCGGCAGCAGTTCAAAGCGTGGGCGAGAGTTCGCGCCGGCGTTTGATGCTGCAGCAATACAACCGCCAGCCGAGGAATGTCCTCATCAGTCACTCGTTGATGCAGGCCTTCGCGCAGCGTCGGTTCCAGAGTCTGCAGCCTCACATTACACCCCCTACAAAGCGACAAGGAGAAACGCACCAAGTCAACACCAGTAAGGAGCCGCTGAAGGAGCTGCCACTTCACGATATATATGACGTACTAAAGCGTGATTTTGGAGTGCAGTTGACGCTCGAAGAGCTCCCAACTGTACTTCGACACCTTGGTTGTCGGGTAGTGCAGCCACCTACAGAAGCCGTTACCAACTCAGATCCTGGTGAGGAATGGTACTCTCTACAAGAGTTGGTGGGGTATGTCGCCCCTCGCCGGATACTGAGGCAAGTCAAGAGACCCCTTCAATGTCCCCACAGCTTGGAATTCTCGCACAATAACGTGACAATTTGGCAGGCGGCGAAGATGGGCGACTTAGAAGTACTAGAAGCTGTCTGTGGGGTTCATGGCGACGCCTATCGCGCACTGGATGACTTCGACAACTCACCACTTTACTACGCTAGCTTGTGTGGTCGCGAAGTCGCAGTCGACTTTGTACTGAGAGCTTACGAAAGAGATTGCATCAATACCCCACCAGACGAGTTGATGCGTTGTGTTACCAATGCGCTGAACCAGCACACGCGTGCATTGCTCCACCAGAAAATGACACTGGAAGAGGTGTTGAACGTAAAAGAACAG
The DNA here is from genome assembly GCA_001314375.1 of Phytophthora podocarpi. Classification (NCBI taxonomy): domain Eukaryota; phylum Oomycota; class Peronosporomycetes; order Peronosporales; family Peronosporaceae; genus Phytophthora; species Phytophthora podocarpi. The sequence continues at coordinate 27,767 of LGSN01000168.1, read as the reverse complement.
GGGTCCGACTGCGGCGACGACAGTGATGATGAAGATTCAGTAGGCGGTGCGTGGTTTGGTCTGCTCGCTGGTGATGAAGATGAATGATAAGGTGAAGGATAGGACCCTCGCCATCGAGCTCCAATAAACTCTAAAATATTGTTTTTGTGTTTAGCGATAGCAATGGGTAGAAACCCTTGTTATTCGCTAATGCATGCATCGGGAACATTATGTTGCGGCACTATCGTTTCGGTGGAATTCTTATAGACTTACATGTACGACATTCGCGATGAGTTCTTTCGCGTCTGTAGTTGACTTTTATTGCGGGAGCACGTAGATTCGTGAGCAGCACGTTTTTGAGGAGTTAAATGGGGCCATCATCAATCAGGGGGGCGGGGTCCAGGTAAATGGAAGATAATACATGTAAGGTTTCGAACCAAGCTCTACAATATTCACTTTCGTACCGGTACATGTATCATAAACCCAAGCGTTCTTCGGCCTTTTGAGCTCGAGTGGGACTGTTATTTGCAGGAAAAGTTTCCAGCATCAGTTGCGATCGTAAACAGTATCCGCCCTGATGCTCGCGAAGACGTGCCGCGGTTACATGTGTGCTTCACACCTGTCATCGTTTACAGCTTCTTCGTTTATGCTGCGACGAGTTTCTTGACTACAGTATCAGTATACCGGCAAGGTGTAGTCCACGGGAGGAACTAAAGGTGGTTTTGGCGAGTCCAGAATCGCGGAAATTATTACAGCATAGGCTCTATAATACATGTTCTCGATTTTTTATCTACTCAAACAAATTAGAAGTCAAGCTGTAGACCATAAGGGAGCCCAGCTCGTATCCGTAGCTTCCCCGTATCGGATACGACCCGTGCGGAGTAGTCCAGACTCTCTTTTTCAGAGGAGCCCGGGCACGGGTTCGGCTCCAGAATTCTCGGCCCGAGAATCTCGGGTTGCAGCATCTGGTAAAGCCGAACAAGATGGGATTTTGTTGTTTACTAGTACTGCAGCTTTTGGTTGGATCAATCAAATGCACTGTATCTTGAGACAATACGGATTTCCATGACGCTAGCATTTCCGTTGAGGAAGTAAGCTCACCATCTCACCATCCGAGCTTCAATCGCTGTTCAACCGGTTCCGTCCAATTCATTTCCAATCTTGCCGTCAACACGAACAACAAACGCTCCAACCACGAACTACTATACCATGGTGAAACTCTTCCCCATTGCGACGCTGGGCCTCTCCTTGCTGGGTGCACTGGCGCGTATGTCAACCCCGGTGCGTGCTCGGGCGTCTGTGTGAACACCCACGACCCGAGCCTCATCCGTCGCGATGACGGCACGTACTTTCGTTTTTCGACGGGAGGAGGAATTGCTGTCCACTCGGCCCCGGATATCACTGGGCCATGGGAGTACAAGGGTGCTGTGCTGCCTGATGGGACCAGTATTAAACTCTGGGACGGCAAAATGGACGCTTGGGCCCCGGATGTTCACCTTGTGGGGAACACGTACTATTTGTACTATTCCGCTGTCCGAGCTTTGGCTTTTGACGGCCATAACCTTGCTGCTGTCGGCGTTGCTACCTCGACTACCTTGAATGTTGGGTCGTGGAAGGACCTCGGGACGACTGGTGTTCAGAGCAACGATTCCAGCGAGTACAACGCCATCGACCCGAATCTGTTCGTAGAAGATGGCCATAACTACATGGTCTTCGGCAGCTACGTAGATGGACTATTTCAAGTGGCAATGAATGACCCGCCCACCTCTGCGATCCCCAACACGTACGCCAAGCTCGCGTACGAGCCCGCTGGCATCCACGCTGACGAAGGCGCCAACATGTTCAAATTTGGCGACTACAATTACCTATTCTATTCGCATGGTGTCTGCTGCAGCTTTGACACGAAGAAACCAGCAGCCGGAGAGGAGTACAAGATCAAGGTGTGCCGCTCTAAGCCCGGCAGCATGGATTTCCATGACGCAGACGGAAAGCTGTGTACCGAGGGAGGCGGTACGATCGTTCTTGAGTCGCACGGCAACGTGTACGGCCCGGGCGGTCAGAGCGTGTACGACGACCCGACTTACGGCCCCATTCTGTATTATCACTATGTCAACACCACTATCGGCTACGCAGATGGCCAGAAGCAGTTTGGCTGGAACAAGCTGGACTTTTCGAGTGGTTGGCCCGTCACAACGTCGGCCTGATTCGACTCATCAAGAATGACTCAAACGACCAAGAGAGAAAGCGAGTAGATGATATAAGATCTTTGTGCAAACTTCCTCGAAAAAACTATTGATGAATTGCTTTCGGGCGTTTACCAGTTGTTCCTATGTAGGTTTTTCGGTGTCGTATACTTACTTAAAGTATGGCGAGTTCATCACAGCAGAAAGGTAAGGTATCGTTTTAATATATGTAAGGTAGTCCGCGATACCTCGTGGCAGTGCTATTGCAGGTTTCGATGTGTTTCCACGTTACGGTATTACATGTATACTCATTTCTTGGTGGGCGACGAAGGGATAGTCGAGCTTGCACACTACATGTATGTATGATAACTTGTCAGTCATTGATAAGCACAGCAATTTCTAGGCGCCGTTGTTTGCTTTGGTAGCGGCCAAGGATGCCGACAAATAAATATTTCAAAACAATATATTGATATTTTCATATGAAATAATTTATTTTGGTCAAATAGTAATAACCATTCAAATTTTATTTTGATAGTATTAGTACTACCGAACTGATATAAGATTTTGCTGGCCCTGGTTGCTGCTGGCAACCAACAGTTTTGGGCCAACGCTGCAAGCCAACCACGCCACCTGCCGCGTTTACCGTCAAACACTCAGTGATTCTCACTTTACTTTTCACTTTTGAACTTCCTGGTGAATAGCTCGTACTGGAACGTGGCAACCGTTGATGCGTGCTTGCAATAGGTAACTTGCATGCGAATACAACTCAGGCCGTGAGTTGACCATTTTTTATTGTTACGTGCTCTCGTCTTCAGATATTTATGTAGAAAAGTTCATGCGCTATCTAATTTTTCTTTATTGTCGCCAATTGATACACTTAGTATACCGGTACATGTATTAATATTAATACTGTATTTTCGGAATCCCTGCATTGTAGAGGAGGCGAACCTCTACCTTTATCCAGCCTGCTGCTAGAAGACGCGCCGTGGTCGTTACGTGGTTGCCCAGCAACAAATAGCAGTCATAACACCTATGAAAGTATATCAAAGTAAAGTCTAGCCGAAGCGCAGTACGAAGTACATGTACTGCACGAAGTACCGTCCGTAGCGATTTCGGTGGACGAGCCTCAACAAATTAATTCACACTTGGAGGTTGTATCCGGATATGTTTTCCATCCTCGCTGAAGCTCTTTACGATCAGGTTTACACACCATGTTGATATCCCCGTGTGTGCAATGCACTGTGCGTGGATAACAGCTCCTTTACGTTTGCTAAGGTCGTCGGACGTTAAGCCCAATTCATTTCTCTTTTCGTCTGGCAGTCGAACAACTACACCAGTAAACGCACTTCTATCAAGCCGAACACGATCAACCATGATGAAACTATTCCCGGTAGCAACGCTGGGTTTGTCCCTCATAAATGCAGCAACCGGCGCTTACGTTAACCCCGGTGCTTGCTCAGGCGTCTGTGTGAACACCCACGACCCGAGCCTCATCCGTCGCGATGACGGCACGTACTTTCGTTTTTCGACTGGCGGTGGTATTGCTGTCCATTCGGCCCCGGACATTATCGGGCCATGGGAGTACAAGGGCGCCGTGCTGCCTGATGGGACCAGTATTAAACTCTGGGACGGCAAAATGGACGCTTGGGCCCCGGATGTTCACCTTGTGGGGAACACGTACTATTTGTACTATTCCGCTGTCCGAGCTTTGGCTTTTGACGGCCACAATCTGGCGGCGATAGGTGTCGCTAGCTCAACTACAATGGACATTGACTCGTGGAAGGACTTGGGCAGTACCGGCGTTGAGAGCAACGACTCCAGCGAGTTCAACGCTATCGACCCCGACCTCTTTGTGGAGGACGGTCGTAACTACATGATCTTCGGCAGCTACGAGGAGGGCTTGTTCCAAGCGTCGATGAATGATACACCGGTATATGTGGTCCCTAATACGTACGCCAAGCTCGCATACGAGCCCGCTGGCATCCACGCTAACGAAGGTGCTAACATGTTCAAGTTTGGAGATTATAACTATCTTTTCTTCTCGAATGGTGTCTGCTGCGGCTTCGACACGAAGAAACCAGCAGCCAGAGAGGAGTACAAGATCAAGGTGTGCCGCTCCAAGACCGGCGTCATGGATTTCCGTGACGCAGATGGCAAACTCTGCACTGAGGGCGGCGGTACGATCGTGCTCGAGTCGCACGACAACGTGTACGGACCTGGAGGTCAGGGCGTGTACGACGACCCGACCTACGGTCCGGTCTTGTACTACCACTACGTCGACATCACTATCGGCTACGCGGATGGCCAGAAGCAGTTTGGCTGGAACAAGTTGGACTTCTCGAGTGGTTGGCCTGTCACAACGGCTGCCTGATCCTCAGAACGAGTAAAACGAGTAGATCGAGCGTAAAATTGTGCAGCGCACCAGCTCCGGCGTAGATCAAGCATTTACGTACTGTAGTTTTCAATAGGTACTAAGTTGATTGTGCAATTCATTCATCTCAAAAGTCCTCGTCAGCTTCCCTAGGATCCCGCTGTAGTCGATGCGTTTGGCGTCAGAACACACGTCAAGGATGAGTGCATTTGCTGTGTCTGGCCGGAAAGAGAATTAAACTTTTGTGCACCTTGCAACTTCTTCAGCCATCCACGAAGCTGTTCATTGTGCTCGCACTGGAACAAATAGAGGCGACTTAAATGGTGCACGGCCAAGCAGCAGTGCTCTGCCAATCTGGGGTGAGCCTTCAGCTTCCAAGCTCCAGCCAAAGATTGCGTCACTGTCGTACTTTCGTCCCCGCCCTCAGAAGAGTTATTATGCAATGAAAGATGAATTTTCTTCGCCTTGCTAGTGGCAACTCGATGAGCCGAAGATTTTATTGGTACAACACGAACATCAGTGGCGTGTGCCATGTCAACGACCTCGGAAGCCAAGGTGACGCCAAAGTGACGGTAAATACGTAAGATCCCATCAGCCAAAACACACCAGCGAGCGCTTGTATGGAAGCTTTCGAGTGTCGACTTCATGTTAAGGTACCCACAGTGCGAGTGTCGTTCACTAAATGGTCGAAGATGCACATTCACCAGCCAGCGAGGCCTGTCGTTGGCTCTGTTGGTGGCCTTGTCACCGACTTCGTCGCTTAACTTGGGGGCATTTCCTCCAGCGTCAGCAAGTGAAAGGGGTTGGTGCTGCGCCGTCTTGGGGAAGATTTCGACGTGGTCTACGAGCTCTAGCTCTGTTGCCAGACCCGTGCGCCAACTATCGCCTGTATCAAGCAGCCTCAGCACAGCTTGCCCAAGGAAAAACGTGTTGGGTCCATTTTTGCTGAGTAATGTAAAGCAGAAAGCAGCGTTGCCGTCAGCCCCAGGAACGAACATTTTCTCAGGCCACACAATGTCAAGCTCTGCTGGCCCAGCGGGTGAAAAGATCGCTGTTGGCTTCCGCACACTAGTCTCGAAGCAAAAGAGCTGAGTGTCTTCATCATTACCAGCAACCACAGTCACATACAAGAAAGGATTACACGAAAATCCATTACCCAGACGCAGTTCTTCGAGGGACGAGGAGCTGCTAATTCCCAGGCCAAGGCCTTCTGACAGATTCCCAATACCGGATGGGAAAATTGCACGCACACGAAGAGCATCAATAGCGTAGGGTTTAAGACGCATCCGTTGCAACTGCTCAAAGCGTTGACGAGCTCGTCGTCCCCGTAGCACCGCTTGAATCCTGATAATTGCAGCTTTCTTGGTCGCAAATGAGGTGGCATCTTTCATCATACGCACGTAAGCTGTAAGTGCATTTGTTAGAACTTGTCGCTGAGCTGCCAGATGAACCGCTCGTACTTCTGCGGACCTCTCGTCGTACTCGACCATCAAATCAGCATGGCAATGAGAGCACAGCCACGACGGGAACGGGGACTTAACGTTAGTCGTAGCTGTTGGGGGGACAACAAACGTAAGCTTTGTTTTTCTGTCCTCTCGCTCGTAAGCTGCGAGGTAACAGCGTGAATGGGCCACTACATTGCACGTAGCGCACTCGAGTTCTCCACCCGCGAAGTTGCAATAGTCACAGCGAGAGGCGCGTTGGAATCTTGTACCATCGAAGAGCAAGCGTGTTGGAACAACCTTCGGAGGTGGCTCTAAGGCTGATGCCTTAATTTGCTCGTTGTAGTTCTTTTTGACGATAGCCTTCGTCACATCCACTAGACTGCCGTGGCGATGGAGTACTTCGAGATCACTACCCTGACGTCGAAGAGCGGACAATTTCGAATCCTCAGCATCTTTCTGTCGAGAAACTGAACCAGATCGCGCGTTCATTTCATCCAGAATCGTCTGCAGCGACTTTCGCGGTGGATGTTTGTACAGAGTTGTGTCTTCGAATCGTTCAAGGAGCGGCGTCACGTCTCCGCGAACGAAGTCATCTTTCGATTGAGTTTGGAATTTGTTTGCCCAATAGGACGACGAACGCAGCGCACCATCACGACGTGAAGTTGTGTGTGGTGTTGTTGGTTCATTGGAGTCGTTCTTCAGGCGTAGCTGCGCTTTGTCTCCATTGGTTTGGAGAGCGGGGGTCGAAAATGGTGATGTAGTCAGGGTTCGTTGCTTGGTAGTATTTAACTGAATAGAACCCGCATTTGAGTTTCCAACGCTGACCTTCACTTGAGGCAAGCGTGGCAAAGAGCTCGATCCACGCATTGATAAGCTAAAGGTCACAAGGTTCTCAACACAGCACACATTTAGCTCGCCATACCAGTTCCAAAATAGGAATCTTGCTTTATTCTGTTCGGTCAGATACCAAAATGGATGAGATAGTTGCATCTCACCCCGTTTCACCGTCAGAAACACTAGGAATTTCGTTCGAAGGCTATGGCTAGCTGGCCTTATCGACGATAGCACAATGTTCGTGTTCGGGAACTTTGCGAGGTGCATAATTATCACAAAATATTCGTGACACGAATTTCGACACTTATTCGTAACCCGAAAGATATGTTCCGTACGAGGAGTGGAATACCGTCTGTAACCTGTTTTTCCGCACCGCGATCGCGAGAGATTGAAGGAGTATCGAAACTGATGCCCAGCCGATCAAGGAACTTTTGTACTGTAAGTTTGGCATTGGACAGAGGATATTCGCCAAAAACTACTGTAAAAACGTGCTCTCGACAGCATACCAGTCGCCCATCTACATGTATATGGTGGTGTTTTGCAGCAAACCTTGAGCATAGCTTTAGATAACGGCGATAAAAGGATTAAAAGTGTGCTTTGAATGGTGCACTTAGTAATCGCAGACGATGCCCTCGAGATTCTGCGAGGCTAGTATGCGACGAAAAACCCAAAGCGTCCTTTTCCGTTGACGGATTCTACAGATGTCGACACCCCTCCATAGCTACGATCTGCTTCGTGCGATTTCTGTAATGGCAATGGTAGAGAAATGCGGTGGCATGTCGAAAAAAAACTGACGTACTTGGCTCAAGCCAGCCTCGAGATGCAGCAGCAGATTCCAAGTACTTTTCAGTGCAAGTTTCATACGCAAAAGCTCTTTGAACGAGGGCGAGGGCAAGCAGCTCTCCCTCAGGGAGTCCCTGAGGCTCAGAGCAGCACAAGGCCACGAAAATGCTGGACTTGGATTCAAAGCACAAGATCAAACCGTGCCATAAGCATTTTGCTTTTCCGAATTGTTTCGGTAGTCACTGGGGAATGTCATAGCGTAAAGTTAGATGTCATGAGTTGCCCCCTTCCCCTTTATTATGGTACGCTAATGCCAGCAGAATACAGGGCATGCTGTTGCCCGCTTGCCCACTTTGAAGGGGTTCTCTCTAACACGGAAGTCCACCACACTCCTTACATTTCAATTTGCCTCGCAAGCACCATCACCACCAATTTCCATTGCTGCCAAGGATCTCACAATGATTCTCGGTGTTCTCATCGCCACCGTTATTACCGCGCTCGCTGCTGTTGACTCGGCCGTCATTGACCACGACCAGGTACAGCCTTTTGCTCAACCTGAGCCAGTCACAATTTCCGAGAAGGCCGCTGTCAAGTTCAGGCCGCAGCTCCATATTACAAACGGATGCCATCCATACCCCGCAGTAAATTCTGCTGGTGATACGAGTGGTGGTCTGAAACCTACCGGGGCACCAAGTGGATCTGGCTACGGCTCGCAGGTGTATGGTCGATCGACGTGGTACAACGGCGTGTGGGCTATCATGTACTCGTGGTATTTCCCGAAAGATTTGCCGTCTACAGGTTTGGGCCATCGTCACGACTGGGAGCACGTTGTCGTATGGATAAACAACCCCGACGTTGAAATCCCGACGATCTTGGGCGTCTCGCCGTCAGCACACAGCGGTTATTCCAAGTATACTCCGCCTAGTGCTGCTACCATTGACGGTACAAGCGCGAAAGTTAACTACCAAAGCCACTGGCCGATCAACCACGCACTTGATTCCACATCGGAAAGTGGCGACTTCCAAGACCTCCTCGTGTGGGATCAGCTGACAGACGCAGCTCGCACTGCCCTTCAAGACACGGATTTCGGCGACGCTAACGTGCCCATGAAGAATGATAACTTTCTCACTAAGTTAGGCAACGCCTGGCCATTCTGAGCTCGAAGCAGTGCTTGAAGGCACTGGAACGAATCAAAAATCGATCCAAGGCGAAGCTGCTTCTGCATTCATGTAGCAAATTAGTGTTGTGGCGCATTAAAACACTTTGGCAGCAGACTCATTAATTCCAATCGTCCATTTTCAATCGCCATTGTTTCAGAGTCTCCGTGGTTCATCTTCGGCCACTCGTGCTTTGTTCGACTAATTGCAGCCACCACGTATCAATCTTTTGCGCAGGTGACATTATGAAAACACGGCTCAACTATCTCTCATCGAACATTTTTACAACGTGAGGGTATCAATCAAACGCCAAGGGAGCATTGTATCAAGGCTCATGATCGAACCATGCCATCGAACAGAGTCCCCGAGTGGAACAAAACGCACATTTTGATCCACACCAGCAATACATCTGCGATACTGCCATCACAACTTGTGCAGGCCACTTGAGCATCCATGTTTCTCGCTCTTCCAGTGGGTAGCGGTACGCCACTGCCAGCAGCAGTAGCAGCAACAACCAACTTGGTATCCCTCAACGATTCTATGCGTTTTCCGTCACTGACGTCAAAGCTGCGATCACTGACTGCAACGAAGGAAAACCAATGGATCAGCCTAAACCGGTCACGATTTCCAAGAATACTACCATCGAGTTGAAGCTGTAATTTCACGTTACGAATGAATACCACCCTTACACCAGTCTCAAACCACTGTAGCATCAAAAGAATGACAACTTCCAGCCTGGCTGGTTTCGAGGCTAAGTCGGTGCTCTTTGTCAATGCTCCTAATGAACCGTCTTCTAGTTCATTGTTTTGCGCAGCAAAGGAAATAATCGTGTCAATTTTGTTCAGTGTGTCCGATAATCCGATAAGACATCGCTGGCATCATTGACGTGCTAAAAAATCAGTTGCTGTTGCGCTAGTTGCCTTTTTCGATCAACAACATTTCCGAGCTGCAACCTTCATCTGTGGCAGCGTAATCGTCGACACCGTGATGAAGCGAGAATCGTATATGGCGATCAAACCCCACCTCTTTTCTCATGGAAAGTATCTGTGCATTTCAGGCGTGACAAACTGCGGATAAAGCAAGCCACTGAACTGCGCGTTCTTCAGAAAATCATGTTCTCGTCATTAGTGTTTTTTGTCGACAAAAGATGGCAACTCCATGTCACGAACATATCGACCCTTCAACTTCACACAACACCGGCACGGCTTGCCGGCTTTCTTCGTGTTCTTGTCGAGGCAAAATGCCACAATCACGTTGGAGGATGCCCACAGAGAATTGTAACATTCGTTTTTCATTGGCTGATCCTGACAACTGATTATGGAGGAAGATGTCGTCATTCGCCGGCGTGCTCAACGTAGCATCATCACGTCCTGGATACTGCAGCACTTGCGCACGACATCGAGAATTGCCTGTATGGTGTACATGTATGTCCATTGCACAACTGGACGCCGTTACTTTCCGCCGTTGTTAATCAATTTTGTCCTGAGTTTCCCCGCAGTCAATTGAAGCTGTCATTTTAATTTTTGACGCCCCTTCAGTGGACCAATCCTCTCCCGCAGAAGGTGAAGTTTCACACTTAGCCGTCTCAGATCTTCAGGCTCAGACCTATAAATACTTCCGCAACAGCACGATCAGGCGCATTCTCTCAGTCTCTCAGTCTCCGTCAATGGTGATGGTGGCGCGCTTCCTAAGCGCCGCGATGGGCGACGACGACGACGCAGACAACGTGCAGGGCAAATGGATCGGCCTGGGCATCGTCATCGGATCCGCCGTGCTCTCCAACCTCGGCGTGAACGTGCAGAAACTCTCCCACGTGCGGGTACGGCCCTCTCCCCTCTTTATGCGCATCTGAGTGCGCACTCGAGAAGGCTGATACCTACACTGTGTGGTTCAACTGAGTCAGCCTCTGATGTGTTGTTTTGCGACGTTGTTTTGCGGTGTTGTTATCATGTATCAGGAGGAAGAGAAGCCTGTATTCGAGCGTCAGACGTACTACACCCGCCCGCTATGGCTCATCGGCTTGGTATTGGTCGTTCTGGGCGCGATCGGGGACTTTGAGGCGCTGGGCTTCGCTCCTCAGGCGCTGGTGGCAGCAGTAGGCGGCGGCTTCACTGTGCTGGCCAACGTGTTCTTCGCCCACTTGTGGCTGGGGCAGATCCTGACCAAAACAGACGTGCTGGGCACGCTGCTCATCATTATTGGCGTCGTGCTCAGCACGGTGGCCAACGAACCGGATGAGCAGATGTCGCTGCAGGAGCTGGAGAAACAGTTCTTCCAGTTGGGCTTCCTCATCTACCTCGGCGTCATGGTGAGTACCGCAGATACAGGAAATAATCTACTGGTTATCAGACTAAACGACGAATGCTGTGCCCCCCCCCCCCATTGTGTTGCAATTGCAGACAGCTGTGCTCGGCGGCATTTTCGGACAGATCGAAGCTGTTCTGAGACTCCCAAGAACGTTGAACGAATCCAAGTACAGGATACTGCCGTTCATGTATGCCACGGCGTCAGGTATCTTTGGTTCCTTCTCGGTGCTGCTGGCCAAGGTACGACGACAGCCAAAGCGGTTTTGGTGGAAGGGGGTGATTTTTAACGTTGTTGCTGTGGATTGCTTTGGTAGTGTGCATCGATCCTGCTGATCTTGACAGTCAGTGGAGAAAACCAGTTCGTCTACTTCACGACGTACTTGTTCATGGGCGGCATGATATGCACGCTGGTTCTGCAAACAGACTTGCTGAACCGCGCTATCATGGCTGGAGACACGCTCAGCGTTTTCCCGATGTTCCAGTGCTTTTGGATTGGGGTGCGTGCTTATTTACTGACGAAGACTCACTTCAACGAGGAAATTGACAGCGTTTCTTCGTTTTGTTTGGCGGCTCTAGTCCAGTGTCGTTGGCGGCGTGGTGTTCTACGAGAAGTACACGCGCTTCTCACTCTTCGACTGGATTTGCTTGCCGATCGCGCTCGCCTGTAAGTTTGAGTTTTGTCCGCCATGTTTTCTGAACTTCAAAAATACTAACGATAGATTGCTGTTCTTTCAGTTATCATTGTGGGGATTTACCTGTTGGCAAAACATGGCGAAGGAGAAAGTGATGACCCGGATGACCCCGAGCATAACACTCCGGGCCACCGGGCGCACTTGACTGGCCATTTTGGTGCGCTCATGCCGCTCTCACCGCAGGGCCGCTCGTACAGTACCTTCAGCCGAAAAAGTTTCGATGACCACGAAAATGAGCACACTCCACTGCGGTACACACCATCAAACGGCCGGGTTATTGACCACAGCGGGCTCACCACTGGGTATACTAACGGATGCACAAATGGACACAGTAACGGGCATGACCACGGCCATGGAAATGGCCATCCCGTTGGCCAGTGGCACGGTCCTCATGGCCGGAGGCACCACAGTGATGATCTCGAGGAGCAGCCTTTGTACAGCGGTTCTATCTAACCTTACGGGCGTCGAGGTGTGTGCATATACTAGGACCAGACTAGCAAGACAGAATAGAAGTAGGATGGAGCGTCGGTGCTGGAGATGGCAGGTCTGCTTCGACAAACATTGGCAGGGAAACTACATGTACCTAGCTGCCCATCAAACAGCGCTAGGGACGTACGTGAACTATTGAATTGATGATCTGATGATCTGATGATCTGTAGTATTTGAATTCTGTGTTTTACGAAGTGTGAGAAGTACCCAACGTTGGGGCAGACCCAAGCGCAAGCTCAATCGTAGCGTTAAAATATCAGTTCTGCTGGAGAACTTTGCGAGCTGTTCCCTCTTCACACCGACTGAGTTTCATAAATCCATCCTTACTCAGATGTTATCCGTGGAATCTGATGAGTGTAAAATCTGAAGCGAGGCGCTCGACGAAACTAACGTTTCCTGGGTTATTGAATCATGCTGCGCCTTTCAAATATGCAAAGCTTACGCGTCGTGTACAGCCATCCTGTGCAGCGGCGAGGAAGGAGCCTTCAGTGACTCGGTGCTCGCTGTCGGGGATGCCAAGCGAGTCAAACTTTCGTTTGGCAACAGCGCATTTCTGTCAACATCGAAAGCACTCACATGTCAGACAGAAGTGTAAGCTACCAAGGAGAAGAAGCGACTTTGAAATGAACCTGATAGAAGGAGTGGTGGGTCGCTCTCGGCCTTTTTCGCCTGGAATGTGGTCATAGATGTCAATGATGCGAATTGCTGCGTCAGCACCAGCTACCACCATTTTGTCACTGACAGCAGCAAAGTCAAGCGAAAAGACCCCGCGACTAAGCCCCGCAATCGTCCCGACAAGCTTGTTATTCGCGTCGTAGTTGAAAACCTTGGCTTCATTGGAGCCACTGCCTCCTGCAGCAATGAGTTGCTGTCCGGCTTTGGACTTTGAAAACTGTGCGGCGTACAGGAAACAGGGTTCCGAGCGAAGAATACTCTGATTCCATGGCACAGTCATCATGCGTTTGCCCGATCCAAAATCCCAGATCTCCAGCGGGTTTTCAGGACGCCATGAGCCTGTGAGAATCTCCCCGCGCAGGTTCATGTCGACAGCGTCTCCTGCCACGTGTGGCCCGTAGATACCGCGCACAGAGTGCCCGACACGTAAATCCCAGATCTGCAGCGTGTTATCCCATCCGCCTGAGATTAAGGTGTTGTCGTCTTCAGGGACGAATTTGATCGAAAACACGCGGTTCGAATGGCCTGCAGTGAGTGTACCATGGCCGCTGTCCATACACGACACCTCCGCTTTCGTTGCTTCGTCGTAGACTCGAATTGCATGATCTTTTCCGCCCGTAGCGAACATCGCTCCATCCGCACGATAGTCAAGAGCGTACAGCTGGTTCTGGTTGTTGCTGACGGCATTTAGACACTTGCCCGAAGTGATGTGCCAATGCTCCACCGACCCGTTCGAATCTACACAGCCACAACAAGCGATCAACATCACACCTCAACAACTAATTTTCTCTCTCTCAAACCAAAAGGTGACGTACTCGCGGCGAGAAGCACATTCTTGGTCTTGGTAGCACTAGTGAGTGGACGGAATCTGATGGCTGTGCACGGTAAGCCGAAGCCATAGCTGCTTTGCGGCTGCATCAATGTATACGACAGCTTGCCGTCGTGTATATTAAACACTCGAATGGCTCCATCGCCACATCCAGCGGCTAACAGCCTTCCATCAGGTGAAAACCTCGTGCAAAAGACCTCAGAAGCGCAGTCACTGATCGTGACACTTGGCGCCAAGCGTTTGATCGGTTCTAGGCAATAGCAATGCAAGCCACAGCGATATGGTCACTCAAACAACCAACAATAACGCAAAACATGGCGAGAACCAGAGCGTAAGTGTACTATATTCTGGCCTCCCCCCCACCTTCCATTGCGTCGGTCGCTGGAAGATCGCAAAATGGACACGAAAGGGCGCGTCGTTTCATCCCCAATTCATTCATTGGTTAAAACACTGTTATTCAGTTGGATTTATAAAAAGAATACCAGAGCTGAGTATCTTCAAGAGCTACTCGTACAAACATGCTGCACAGCTTGATCTGCTGTAACGAGGCCAACTACGTGCTTCTGTCTCGATATTTCCAGCCAGAACTGACGCTGGAAGCTCGTAGGACGTACGAGGCCCAACTTGCGCTAATTTGCAAGCAAGTCCCGGACCTATGGGGCGACCGACACAACAGAAAAGACGCAGACTCGGCGCAGAGCCAACTGGTCGTGTGCGAGTCGCAATTTGTGGTCATGCGTCAGATCGGGGAGCTCCGACTCATGCTCTCAGGCAACGAGGAGTACGACGAGCTCATCTGTACGTTCTGGTGGCATTGGGGACGGTAATTCGAGAGTCAAAGTTGGTTCTCTAACTATTGTTTGGTACTTAACAGTGGACGAGATCATGGCGGTGCTGCAAGCGGTGTTGACGACTCAACTAGACAAGAAACTCACGGAGGCCAGCTTGCTGGCGAACTACGCCAAAGTGGTGGTTGCGCTGGACGAGATGGCGCAGCAAGGTCACTTGGAGAACGCGGACGAGTCCAGCATCGACCAGATGATCAAGCTCAAGCCATACCCGTCTAAGTAAGCGTAGAGGTAGCTTATCACAGCTTCACACATAGCTTTCCTCGTTCCTTAGACAAATTCACGGCCATTTCAATGTAGTTCGCACGGTTAGCACTCTCTTTGAAGTTCTGGCGGGCCTTGATTCATTTGCAAGAGGAAGCCGAATAGCGCAGTTGCGTTGAAACTGCGAGCTATGACCGGTTGAAGCTACAACGCAAGGGGCTGCGCGCCACCACCAGATTCTGCGGTGATGTACAGGTGAATTCACAGACCAGTACATGTATCCTCAGTTTACTTTCGTGTCGATGGCTACAGGCTTTGACATCTTGGTTTGGTGAGCGATATTGAAGTGTGAGCACAAACGAAAGTTCCTCATCTGCAAATACTTGGCAACTACAAACCTAGCTCATCTTGGTCACCTGAAAGCATCAAAACACTACAGGCAGATATTGAGAAGAGCTCTGCGAGAGAGAGACTCGCGGGAAGAAAGAAAGAATAACGTTACATGATTTTAGTCAGAGGATTGAAGGCCAGACTCGCGGCTAATGAGAAGGGTCTAATAACACCGACGAGGTGAACCCCCCGTAAGCGTGTCGATCGGTCTAAGCTTACACCTTTCTCTTAGATGCTGGAGGCTTGGCAGATGACTCCGCGTTGTAGTGCATTGAGCACATATTCCCGGTCCGCTCGTAGGCGGGCCGAGAGCACCCCAGCGTGACACAACGCTTTCCTGCGATGCAATAGCAGTCCTGGTTCAGTAAAGCGCACACATGTACCAAGAAGGGCAGCTTGTCAATCTGCAGACGTACCTCCACCGTGCGCCCAGCAAACTCCATTCGACACTGCGATAGTCGTGCATTGATCTGCACTGCAAATGGTGCCGCCACCATGAGACCAACATACACCTTTGGTTTTGGCGCGATTCCGACAGCCAGTCACCTTGCATTTCACGGAGCCGCCTGCAATAGAGAGTAACGAAGTAGGTTACTACCGCGATCTCGCTGTCATTGACAGCATGTTTAACAAGATCAGCTCACCGTGTTTCCAACAGCGTCGCGCGTGCTTGGCTCGGCTGACGCAGCCTTCAACGATGCAGTACTTGCTACCCTGTAGAAATTGCACCAATTACATCAGAAATCGTCTTGTAACACTTGTTATCAAGGATGAAGGCACCTTTCGTTCCAACGGTGGGGCTGTTGTAGTGGCGTTGCGTGCTTCGTTCTCGTCGACAACGGAGCCGACAGGCGTCAATAAACTACTGATACTGTTAGCTGATACCGACGGTCTTTTGCGTTTGACAGCGGTTGGTTCATCAGTCCCAACCAGTTGAATTGAACAGGCTGTGCGCTTGCCAGCGGAAGCTTCGTCGTCCAGGATAAAGGAAAGTGAACCCTTGATCGAGCGTGGGGAGCTCGCGGCCGAGTTCTGACCCTCGCTTCCAGCGCTACCCTCGTGATTCACGGCACCGCACATGATGGAGTATTGTCCGGTTGTTTGGTTGTGCTCCTGCTTCTCGGTGAAAACGCTGCTGTGCTCCATCAAAATGCTCTCGTCTGTCACCGAAAAAGACTTGTGTGATGATATCTCCACCAAGACGCAAAAGCGAAACAGAGCGAGACCGGACGAGCCTCGCTCGGCTCTCGACCGTCGAGTCGACGCGCTGAGCGCCACCACACACGCGGTAGAGACCGTGCAAGGCAAGCAGTCCAACTCGCACAGACTTTGGAAGCGTAAGTTTCTTGGTGGAGACGACCAGCGGGCAATTGAACAGCGATGACCAGCGCTTGCACCGACAGACAGCTATGTATCTTTCAGCTGCACAGCGTTGAAGCCGAGCCGTTGTGCGGATGCGAGTACCAACTGCGATCTGCGCCGGAGCAACCATGCACTATGCAAGTTTCGATCGCATACAGCGCGACGTGTACACATCAAAATCTGTGAACATTTTCGGTCTCCGTATGCTGCTCAAGAGGCTTTTTGGTGGACAACAGCACAACGCCTACCAGCCGTAGCGGAGTATCCGTTAGTAACTCGAATTGCCTGATGGCCCTCCTAGCTTTGCCACTTCTTGTGAAGTTGGCGCCGTCTCTAAAATCTCTCGCACAACCTGCAGCAACCAGCCAAACAGCGTGCTCAGCAGAAACTATCTTCGCTGAGGTCGTCGCTCGCGGCGTCTCGCTGATGTGCATTAGGCTAAACTCTGCTCCAGTTCCCAGCGAGGATCTCGAACAGTAGAACCTGCCGCGCATGAGAAGTTCCCGTGGGAACGTCCCCGTTGCGTCGTTCTCGTGCGCGCTATTATGAGTCAGACTCAAGCAAGCTGAGGCTTGCAGGATAAGGAAGAGCGATATGTACAATCTCGATTGGGCAGCCAGCCACCTGTCGGACAAGTCGGATTTACGTCGCATACAGCTCCCGGCTCTCGAATCCATGCCTCCTCATCATGGCATGATTCATGCCGTGATGCATGAAGTCCATGTCCACCACGGGTGCCAGAGCAAGCGCGGAACTGTACGCAGTGCGAATAACTCGAGTTTGGCTGTTGCATGAATGCCGCACTGATCGCAATTTCACATTGGCCGATCTTCAGTTCGAAGTCATGGCGCAGCGGAAGTTTACTAATGCAGTGTGCTGCAGCGTTGACACCAGTCTGCGGCTCTTGTTAGTTCTTACAAAGCGTCTGGGCCGGATGAGTCATGCGTAACGTGAGGGCAGACTGTCCGATAGTCACTGTCCGGGCTAGGAGCATTGTCCGGCGATGCTCAGAGCTGCCGACGATGAGTCAACGCAGCTTATATTGAGATCCTCGATGGTCGTAAGAGCACCGAGTACATTGACAATGCGTGCTGGTTGGTAAGCAGCGATATCGCTCCATGGCCTATTGTGACCTCATACGACACGAATGACACGATTCCGATAATCAATCGTGTACGTGTACATGTAGCTTTCCCGGCCCATTGCGAGCCGCTTGATTGCCGACTTCTGCATAGACCTTGAAGTTGCACTTGACCGTCGATCACACGTCAGCCAGGCACTGTTGCTGTTGTCAACAGCCTGTTGATCCTTCCGGCCCGGAAGCTCCGGGTTTACCAGCTTTGCATTCCAGTGACCGCGCAGCTGGAATTTCGCGCCCACAGCGGCCCCGGCACGTTAGAATCTACAATTAATATTAGTACAGTAGTAACTCAGATCGACTGCATTAGATCATTCACAAACGGATATCTCACCTGTCGCGCTTCATGATTCATATGAAGGCGTTGCCTTACCAGGGTTCCTTTAGTGGCGCGAGCGTGTGCAAGAGCAACAGTGCCCGCTTCTAAGCCTCGGCATCACGTCGTCCAGTACACCACATCGACCGATTTACAATGCAGCAACTTCATTACCTTTGATATATCTTAACATCAGCAGACACTATCTTTGATCACAGAAAACAATGCCTGCAGGTAGCTAGAACCGAACCCAGCGTGACGGCTTACACTACTGTAGCGGCCGGTATTGCTCGCGAGTTTGGCGCTCGCGGAACTTGAAGGCGACAATGGCAATGGCGGCGACCGCAGCCACAGCAGCAAAGACGCCAAAGGGACCAAAACCGTGGCGAAACTCCGGGATGTTAGCGACCGCAAGCCCCGTGCCTTCAATGACAATCGAGTGTCCAATGGCAGTATACACGCTGACGTGTGGGGAGTCGCCAAACCACGCTGCCTTGAGAACGATAGTGAACTCCGTTGGCGCTCTGGTAGGTGGGCTCGACGGGCGGTGCGTCTTGAACTTGTTGTACTTGGCCGGCTTGACATTGCTGTGCTTCCTGAAAATCGAGCTGGATACGATGCGGTGTGGAGCTGCGTTTACGTACTTGACGGACCCACCACCCACCGATGTCAGGGTGTCCGTGGTCTGGATGATCGCTTTGCCATCTCCAGACGTGGTCACGACCGAGTTCTTGCAGACAATAGACCCAGCGTAGACAGCGGCGTCGCCACTCAAATGAATGGTTTGGTCCACACATGACCCTGCAGAGGAGTACGATACCTTGCCGTCTCCCGAGAGAGTGGCGGAGAGCTTTTGCGACTGAAGATCGGCCGTCTGCACGAAGATCTTGCCATCACCCGAGATAGCTGAGACCATTGAGTCAGCAGTGATGCGGCCCGTTGCTAGGATTGCCGCCTTGCTGTCTCCCGAAAGAGAGACAGTGATGGAACCAGCTTGGATCGAAGAGGCCAGGAATTGCACGTGGCCGTCGCCAGAACTAGCGATATTGATAGCCTTCAGCGAAAAATGGTCTTGTGTCAAGGACCCCACGAAGATCTCAGCGTCGCTGCTCGAATCGAGCTCCAGACTGGAAGATGGATCATCGGTCACGACAACGCCCTCGCCCAAGACAACGTTGTCCGCGTTCGTAGCACTGAAACTGGAGAGCGCGTTCGGGTCGCTCACAATGATCTGTGACACCACTTTGCCAACCACGCGGGTGTTCGTATTTTTGTAGTGGACCCTGATTCCATTGCCTTCAGCTTCATGAACAGTAACGTCCACGAGATCGATCATGCCAGGCGAGTCACTGCGCATGATCACCTTGGCCGTGACACTGCCGTCGGCAGCACGGAGTGACGCGTCATAGTCCACGAACACGTTGCCCGCGACTTGCATCTTCAGATCATCAAGCACGTCGCCTTCTTCGACTGCCACGGTCCATATCTTCTCCAGAAATGCGCGTTGGCGCGTGTCGGCTCGGTGGAGACGACGGAGGGAGCTCCCTCTGCGACCATCTGGGACAGCGCGAAGGCGACAGCAGTAAACAGCGAGGCTTGATCCATCACGAGGCCGATTACGGTCGTGTCGGTTCTTGAGGATGATGTGGTAGTGACTTGCGGGCGGCAAATTGCGTTGTGAGTAGCGAGCAACGTGCACTCTGGCAGATCGCAAGTTGAAGTACATTCATTCTTGGTCTGTACCCCAATCATTCATGACGTGCCAATCCCAATGATTACTTCAACCGCACGTGTAGCGTGTGTCTACGGCACACCCCGTCCAGCAGCTGGGGCTGCCATCCATCGCTATCATTGATGGCCATACATGTACTTACTCATGTTATCCTGGGTGGTGCTTGCATTATGCTGGGAGTATCAACACGTATTCAATGCTGTAGTGAGTTCTGCGCATCATGATCCTGGAATTCCGAGCTTACACGTACACTCGTTGTTCCGCACCTACGAGTGGCTGGCGCTGTTCCTCCCGTTGTCGGCGGCGAGACCCGTTGAACCAACGCAGAACTAACGCCACGAGGAATACTACCCCGCCAAGGTATAAGATGTTGCTCTGGTCCATCATAACATCATAGTTGAACTCCTTGTCGACGCTTTTGCTATTGATTGCTGCATGGCGAGACGGGCTGGTTGAGACTGCTGCTGAATCCGTTGGCTTGGGAGATGGAAACGCCTTCGCTTTGCATCCCAATGGGTGATACGAGCTTGAGACTGGCGTTGCAGTCACGAGGCCCATGTAGTTGATGTTGTCAATCGAGTGCGGTGCATCGCCGTAGTATTTCAAGTGGCCGCTCCCATAGACATCACCCGACAATGATCCAGTCGCTTGAACGACGACATTTCCGCTGCCCAAAAGGTCGACGTTGACATTGTGGCATTGAATTCCACCAGCGTCAATTGTACCCGATCCAGCCGCAGTTAGCTCCGCATCCTCGCACGATCCTCGTGCCCCGAGCGAGATTTGTCCTGTGCCTATTTTTTCCACTTTCAAGTGGTTGGTGTATAAAGAGGAATCTGCAGTGAGGCACAGAGACCCAGACCCTTGAGCAGCCAACGCGAGGGAGCTGGCAGCCCCCTTTGACCCAACAAGAACAGTAGCATCGCCCGATGAAGAGGCCTTCACCGATGCCGTCTTGACGTTGAATTCCGAAAACGAGACTTGGAGACGTCCACTGCCTTGAGAGCTCAACGATAGTTCGTCTACCGTGACGGGCGTAGACGACGTCGCGTAGACGTCTCCACTACCGATAGCACCAACTGTTAAACTTGGTCCAGTCGTTGCCAGCACGTCTTCATGGACAGTCACATCGCCCGAGCCTTGGTTCACGACACGCTACAGACGTTCGTTGCGTAGTAACACCACGTCGAGCTTGTCTTCCGTTGCCGAAATCTCTAGCACAGGCAGACCGTCGATCACCAGCAGCTGTGCTGCCACACTAGGTGGTTCTGATGAACTACTGCTTTTGACGCGGACTCGAGCCACGTCGTCGCCCGCGTTGTCCGAGTTCTCGTACCGGAGCACGACGTCGTAGCTGCCCGTGACAGTGACAACGAAAGCTTGGTTCTTGTCGCATACAGCTTCACCATCAGTGCAGCGTACCGTCCAGTATGGGGCTGCATCGACGGGAATCGTGTCGCTCATGGTCGAGCTTGCTGTAGGAGCAACTGCAGGCTCTCGATGTAGAAGGACAAGTCCGCCTTGGCAAGGTCTATGCTGCTGCCGCTCTGAATCACAATGAGCGTGAGTAGCAGGGCCAGCTGGACCAGCTCAGCCGGAGCTGATGACGGTGATTTGACATCATTCCACCGCACCGGAACGGCTGCAGCCTTCTTACCAAGACTACATAAAGCTTCACGACGGACAGTCCGCCTTTATTCAATTCATTGATAGCTCTCCGCACACTATTCACGTGTGCTGGAAATTGTTGCTGCTGACGTCACTCTTTTCAAACATACACTGCGCTGCCAGCAGAGGCAGTCGTTGTTCCTCTCGTGCTCGACGACGAGAGTTGTTGAGCCAACGGAGGATCATGGCCACGATGAATACGGCCGCAGCCAACGGGACGATGTTCGCTTTGTCGCGGTTCATGTCGTCCCAGAAAACTCCGGCTGCATCCGTATCCACTACCGCTGAGCTGCTCTCCGCAGAGTCCAGCTCTACGCCGCCGCTTCTCGGACCCATTGAAACGAGAGTACCACTCGAAACTGCTGCGTACTTTGGCTTAATAACTGGGATCTTGTGTCGTTTGCAGTTCGAAGGCTGATACGAATCCTTGACAGACGTTGGATGCAGCTGTCTGTAGCCTGAGCTAGCAATCGCTTGAGGAGACTGGCCAGTGAACTCCACGTGGCCGCTGCCGTAGGCTTCAACAGCCAAAGAGTTGATAGCTTGTACGATGACTTTGCCACTGCTCATCAGCTCCACATCCACACTGTCACACTGCACGCCACCCACATTAACTTCGCCCGAGCCTCGCATCGAAAGCTTCGACTCGTGACAAGATCCCTGGGGTCCGACAGCCACGTCGCCCGATCCGACCTGGTCCACCGCCAAGTGGTTCACAGACATAGGCGAGCCCCAGTTCAGACACGCATCGCCCGACCCTCCAGCTACCACCGCCAACTTGTCCGCATCACTCTCCGAATGAGTGAACAGTGCAACATCTCCAGACGAATAGTATTCGACCAACAACGTGGACACTCTGATCTCCGAGAAATACGTCTGTAGCCGTCCACTTCCTTTGGAAGTGAGCGTGAAAGTGTCCACTCTCAATTCCCCACTACACGTTGCAAACACGTCCCCACTGCCAAGCGCAGCGATAGACACACTCTGTCCCATTGTTGCCAACACATTGTCCTCTACGACAACATCTCCTGACCCTTGATTGACCACCCGCTGCAGTTGGTCCTTCTGTAGCAACACGACTTCAACTGTCTCCCTGGACGCTGCGATGTCCAACGTCAGGAGCTCCCCCGTCATACTGAGTTGCACCAAAACGTCCTTCTGGTCGTGAACGTCCCCCTTAATGACCCTCACTCTTGCAATTGCATTGCTGCCATTGATTTCATTGGCCGATTCTTCGTATCGGATGAAGACGTCGTGACTCCCGAGGACATTTACTGCGTCCACCCGTTGCGCAGCACAGGATGGACTGCTGCCAGTCGCACATTTCACCTCCAGCCAGTGTGGGATCCGTGACTTGGACGCTATTATAGCGTCAATCTCCATGCTCGCTGCGCTTGTAGACGGCACGATCTCCATTGCAGCGATCATGCAGACGAGGAATGGAAGTGACAGGATTCATGTACTGTATTCATTTTCATTCGAGAGCATACACCACTACTTACTACTTCTGAAGTATAAAATACTAACATTACTACTACGGCTACATGCACTTTGGTCACGGCAGTAGTGTCTGGTACTTACTGAGGATCCGGCGCTGTTGGAACTTGAAAACGGAGACAGCGACGAACGCCATGGCCACGATAGCCACCTCAAAGAGTACCAGGGCACTCATACTCTCGGGCAACGAGGCGCTCAGATTCTGTAGTCGCATGGTCGCCTCGACGACTGGTCGTACGTGGATGTAGGGACTGTCGGTGTTCTTGGAGACTTCAATAGTCAGGAAGACGCCCGTGGCTGCTCGGTTGGGTGGGCTTAGAGGTGTGTACGGCGTCATGGGAATCACCTCAGCTGGCTTGATACTGCTTTCCAGCACGAGACCTGATGACTGAATCGACTTCGGACGAGCATTCACGTACTTGACCGATCCAGTGAGCAGCAGCATCGTCGACAGCCTGTCAGTTGCTTGTACTACCACTTCACCTGTGCCGAGGATGCTGACATCAGAATTCTTGCACACAATGGCTGCCGCGTTCACGGAGCCTTCTCCCGCTAGGCGGAACTTCTCCGTGCCGCACGTCCCGGAGCTCGCGTACGTAACCTGTCCGTTTCCCACAATTTCAGTTGCGAGCGTCTCGACCTGAAGATCAGGAGTCTGTACGACGACGTTGCCAGTTCCCGTTATAGCAGACTCCACCTTGTTGGCAACGAAGCTGCTGTCTGCAAGAACAGCGATATGCCCCGCGCCAACCATAGAGACGACCAACTCTTCAGCGACCTTGAGTGACGACGACTGGAACTGGACGCTGCTGTCACCAGAGACGACAATGCCGACGGATTGAACATCGAATGTGTCGCTGTTAGCTGGCGATCCGACGAAAATGTGTCCTTTGCCGTGTGTGGAGAAGTGCAGACGTGCCGCCTTGTCGTCAGTCACGACGACGTTCTCTCCCAGCACCACGTTCTGTGTGTTAGTCGTGCTAATGGCGCGCAGAGTGTTGGGTTTACTCAACAGGATTTGAGTCGTCATAATCCCCTCCACATGTACTTGTTGGTTCTTGTAGTGCAGACGGACTCCATTGTCTACTCCGACGGAGGCATTGTCACCTCCAATGTGAGTGACGTCCACGGCCTCCAGCAGTTTGGCCGAGCTCGCACGCATCACGATCTTAGCGGTCACTTGGTCATCAGATTGCAGTGAGTTGTCGTAGTCCACGAACACGTTGCCGGCCACTTGAACTTCCAGCTTGTCGAGGTTGGCAGCGGAGACCGTCCACGTCTTTTCCAGCAACTGTGGCGACAACGGGTCGGTGGAGGAGGCGGTGACTGTGGAAGTCACGGCGGCAGACGCAATTGCAGTCAACAGAAGGAGGTGGAGGATGGCCAGAAGAGTCGAACTACGCTCCATCTTGCCAATTGAGAAGTGAACTTGAGTTTTTCAGCGTTTTGTTCTAACTTAACTAATCTCGGCGGTAAAGTTATGAAATAGTGTCTGTAATTTTAACCATCATTCTAAATGATTACACAAAAATTAAGAGCATTTTTGACGTGCTTTTACACTTAATTTCAATATGACAAAATAAATGCCATTGCGATGACCAACAGAAAAGTAGCATATTTGGGTACAGGAGCAACGGCGGACATGAGCATGAGTGCCTGTGTAAACGAAGGACATCGGTCGTCGAAGTACATGTACAGCATCTTGTCGTGCTCCTATACTGCCACCGTAGCGTAGCGTAAGCCGCAGGGAAACTAATCATGGTCACTGGCAAACACTGTTTCCTGCTGCTGACTCTGCATCATAATTTGGCAGATTTCGCGAGTTGGTGCGAAATTTGCTTGCAGTGTTGCTTCGTGTACGAATGCCAAGCAGTGCTACTACTGCAACAACTTGCAATGAACGAGGGCGCTGTCATTGCTGCAGCTAGCGGCACTGAACCATCTCAGTTGATTTTCTGTAACCGCCGTTCGCATTGGTTTCGCTCCGTCGCCTGCTCACAAGCCACAGCCAGAGAGAGTTTCGACGCTTCCTGACCCTTTGCAAGGCTGCCATGGCCAAGGACAACGTGCCTTCCAGTATGCTGTGCAGCTCTCGCCGTCGTGTACCTGAGACGGTGGGGCTTGTGCTGCTGTTGGTGACCGCGCTCTCGATGGTGTCGCGTGTTGTGGATCTGTCTGGAGGCACCAGTGGCATTGAAAGCCAAGCAGAACTCAGCGTCTCCACACACCACAACGACATTCAGCAAACGTTTTGGCTGCGGCGGCAGCAAGAACTCCAGGATCGAGTCACGCAGCAGACATGTCCGCCA
The DNA here is from genome assembly GCA_001314375.1 of Phytophthora podocarpi. NCBI lineage: Eukaryota > Oomycota > Peronosporomycetes > Peronosporales > Peronosporaceae > Phytophthora > Phytophthora podocarpi. Next base: position 2,560 of record LGSN01000168.1, on the reverse strand, counting down.
CACGTGTACACCAACCCGGAGACCAAGAACACTTGCTACATGCAGCGAGACGTCGGTATTATTCCGGCACTTCGACAGACCGCCAAAAACTTCTGTGTGAATGGAGGCTGGGACAAGGAGAAGAATGAGCCTGTGAGTCCTAACAAGGCGACGAAAGTGTCGACGTTCCGAGTCGGAGGAGGTATCAGGAGCGCCACGTTCCAGAACCTCATGCTGGATCTGATCGACGTGAAGATCAATTCACCTATCTCGAGCATGGCGCAAGATGGAGGCAAGCACGACCCGAGATTTAACTTTAACCCACGACTCGTTAACTGTGCATGCGACGAGCTCTCCGACTACTTCCGTAACCTGCCGAGCGATAAAGAGCGCAGAGGTGAGCAGATCTGGCAGCCATCGCTTATGCTGTTCCCTGGCAGCGGAATCCCCATGACTTCAATTTGCGCTCTCGAGAGACCTCCGAACACGAGTCGCTCGGCATGGGATTTCGTCAAGAATCCGACGAAAGCGCCTGATGGAAATGAGACCGTGGTCTTTGAGGACCCGGTTGTACTCGTTGCACGCCGAGACGACCACAACCCATTTTTCCAGATCTCGTACGCTTTGAACTCGTGGATCATGCTCCAGGCGTTAGGCTGGGATATCACGAAGACGCGTGTGATTCACTTGGACGGCGGCTACCCGTCGCCCATCGACGCGTTGCACCAGGGACTGTTATCTCCGAACCATGAACTCATTGATGGCGCGGCGCTTATGGGTAAGCGCGTGCACTTCCGTGGCGACGTGTTGCTCGCACCCTACGAGCTGTCGGGCCCGATGATGCAGCATCTGGATGACGATGAGCCGTGTTTTGATTCGGAGCTGTTCAGGACATTTCGTTCTCAGTCTCTACTGACGTTAGGCATAACTACGGACGTGGAGCGCAAGATCGGTGTGACTACCATTCGCCCACTCATCGTGACCGTGATCACCCGCCGCCCCTACGGCGGACGTGTACTTCAGCGCGTATGGGTGAACGAGGACGAGATCATGGACAAAATGCGGGTCGAGTACAAAGGTCTGAATGTTGAATTCCGTTCCGTCGAATATGTGAACTTGACTCTAGCGGAACAGATGAAGACAACAATTGAGAGCGACATGATCGTCAGTATGCATGGCGCCGGCCTGGTGAATGTGTTATGGGCACGCCCCATGACAAAAATACTTGAGATTTTCCCTAAGGAACGGTTCCGTTGGGGATACCGGAACCTGTGCCAATTCGTGGGCTGCGACTGGCACCAATTCCGTGGTGGCCAGGACATCGGCGAGAACCCGATTCCAAACACCAAAAGCAAACATATTTCTTACGAAGAGTGGATGGGCTTCTTCGTACCACTTTTCGATAGCAGCTATAATGCGTTCCAGGAACAGCAGGCAATTCTGCGCGGAGAAGCACCGTAGGCCTCTTAATGAGTCAAACCACGAGTACATGATCAGCGAGCCGTAGCCAGATGACCCCTTGCATGATGCCTCAGTAGGCATAAGACCGCCGTTCGTATCGCCAGCTCAATTTACTGTGGGGTATGGGTGCAGGGCTTCCGATAATACGGCGGCAATGCCATTACAAAGGCTTAGCAAAATAGATACTCCGAGTAATTGTATCGACAACTGCACCACCTGACAATCAATTATTCAATAGTGCAAACTCAATACTGCAGCAATTGCCCTCGATAGAACCGTTAACCGTGTATGCACCTACGAGACTCTGCGAGGTCCTGCGGTTCACAAGTTCACTGATTGTCTTGGTCGTCCAAAAGACTTCATGACGGCATGGTTGGTTTAAGTACATGTACAGTACAGTCAGAGGGTAATCGTAACGCGATTTTGCAATAGCAGGCTAATATTGAAATCGTAGAGCAGTCATTTCACTTACTCTTACTAAGCTTCTGTGATATTGCCGACATGATTGCGAAGAGTATGAATATTGATATTTTAGTAACCGATATTACTACTAGTGTAGTATTTACGAGCGTTGACTTTCAGTCAACACTCGTGCAACATTACTCATGCGACATTGCAACGTCCAAGACGCAATCCCTCAAGCTGCCCGAGCACAGACAGCAAAAGCTGCAGCACCGTCACCACACTTACACATCACATAACTTGCTAATATCGACCACCATACGTCACAGGCTGATCGTTTAGACGAGCCGTACTGTCAAAACGTAATTTTTTCTATAATTAATGAGGTCCACTCCGAGGTGTTGTACAGTTGGTCACCTTCTTCACTTATGTAAAACGTTAATCGCTTAGTGCTCGTATTTGGATAACGTGGTTTACCAATTCATGAACCGCACCAATTCATGACCCTTTTCGGGGTTTTGGCGAATCATAGAGCCGTATTTAACTCCAACCGACGCTGATTGGTTGGAGATTTGGTGTATCAATTCATGACCCGAAGTGTATCAGATTTTGCATCAGAATTCTCAGATATCTTTGAGGGGTTGCATGCGGCACTGCTGTCAACCTGGCGTCAAACATGCGCGCACAGTTCACCGAGGAAGAGCTGCAGGGTGCGGTC